>CAUYSK010060981.1:0-13627 GCA_963575035.1 Avahi laniger
GGAAAAGGGTCCATAAATCATTTTCAAAGGAGTCTATGGATCTAAAAAATTTAGAACTACTTCTCAATCTCTTGTTGACTTACACGTAGTTTATTTGCTAAGCAGGAAACCTGGGCCAAAGAGGAAACATGGCTGTCCAAGGTAGCATAGCTCCTTAGCGGGAAAATAAGAGGCCCAGTCTCCTAGGGCAGCAAAGTCACTGCCCTCCAGGAATTCCCTGTCCAGGCAGCACTGAGACGAGTCAAACAGACTGGAGAGTGACTGTCACAGAGACACAAAGAGCCAAGGGAAAGCAGGAGAGAGAGAGACAGACACTCAGTCCTGCTGAAGTGGCGGCCTTTTTCCATGGGGTTGCACAGCAGGCTGAGAGAACCTTCTTTGGATGGATCAGCTTGGTCCCTGGATCATTTGTGAGGACTGCTTTCCAGGGCCATGAATGTGTCCCATTAGGGTAAGGAAAAAAAGCTCAGAGTGTATATAATATCCTCACAGTTTTGCCAATCCCATATCTCCTCAGTGCTCTTCCCCGTTAGCACAGAGATCTAAATGCACTAATGTGGCCTCAGGTTCTCCCTCAAATCCCGTTAACTTTGGATTTGCTCTTCAAAGAAATCTGTGCTACCTTGATAACTATGTCTCTTTTTCAGGTCCTAACTTTTGTTCAAAGGACTTTTGAGAAATGTTACAGTGCATGTCATGTTATAAGATTACACAAGAAGGTTGAGCGTATGGTTCAAAAAACTTGATCATTAAAAAGTGTGACAGGCCGGGCGCGGTGGCTCACGCCTGTAATCCTAGCTCCCTGGGAGGCCGAGGCGGGCAGATCGTTTGAGCTCAAGAGTTCAAGATCAGCCTGAGCAAGAGCGAGACCTCGTCTCTACTAAAATTAGAAAGAAATTAATCGGACAACTAAAAATATATAGAAAAAATTAGCCGGGCATGGTGGCACATGCCTGTAGTCCCAAGCTACTCGGGAGGCTGAGGCAGGAGGATCGCTTGAGCCCAGGAGTTTGAGGTTGCTGTGAGCTAGGATGACGCCATAGCACTCTAGCCCAGGCAACACAGTGAGATTTTGTTTTAAAAAAAAAAAAAAAAGTGTGACAATAGGGAGGAGTGGTGGCTCATGCCAGTCATCCTAGCACTTTAGGAGGCTGAGGTGAGTGGATCACTTGAGGCCAGGAGTTTGAGACCAGCCTGAGCAACATAGTGACACCCCATCTCCACAAAAAAATAGAAAAATTAGTCAGGTATAGTGGTGACCACCTGTAGTCCCAGCTACTTGGGAGGCTGAGGCGGTAGGACTGCCTGGGATTTGAGGTTGCAGTGAGCTACGACAACACCCCTGCACTCTAGTCTCGACAACAGAGTTAGACCATGTCTCGAAAAAAAAAAAAAAGTGTGACAATAAATGGCCACACAGATTACTTATGTCCTATAGTAATTATCATCATAAACATAAGAAAACTGTTAAGGAAGGAAACACCATAAACCAGAAGTACACATGACAGCCGTTAACCAGTGTTACCTTCTCTGAGAGCCAGCAAACAGGCCTATATCCCTCCTGCCTGCATCCTCAAACACCACGGTCAAGGCATTCAATGGCCCAGTGGCACAAACAAATTCCAAGGAAGGTGAGGGATTTAAATAGAAATACCTGTTAATGTCTTTACATTGAATTTAAAACTGCAAGGTATGATTCTTATGCAAATTCTTTAATAACTTTTCTGATAATACAATTGATCCAGTAATTTCCTGGAAGAAATTTTATGGACAGTTTTTCCATTTCAGAACAATAAATTCAAGAGCCCTGTCCTCTTCAAAAATTTTGGACCAATCTCTTGGCCTATTCTGTAATATAGATAAGTGGCCTTTTGTTGAATTCTAAGAACCAGTGCAGATATTCCCAGTGCACTGGACAGGGGACCGGCCAGAAGGTGGAAGTCTGGAGTCCAGGTGCCACGCTGCTGCCGCCTGACTGTGTCATCCCAGATGGTGGCTTTCCTCTGCTGGACGTCAGAGTCCTCATCTGTACAACAGGAGTGGCCTGCAAAGTCTCTTCCAGCTCTGAAATGTTGTGATTTACTGGCTGTTGCTCTCATCATTAATGTATCAGCCCTTTTTATTTTGTTAAAGTGCTGTTGAATTCCAGAGAGTTTTATTACTATGTGGAAACCAGGTGTGGTAGGCAGAATAATAGCCCCCAAAAGATGCCCACATTCTAATTCCCGGAACCTGTGACTATGTTTCCTTATCTGGAAAGAGACTTTGCAGATGCGATTAAGTTAAGGATTTCAGATGGGGAGATTGTTCTGGATTATTCAGGGGGCCCAGTGCAATCACGAGGGAGGGTCCTTTCAGGGAAGGAGAAAGACAGGAGAGTGAGTCACAGGGAGAGGTGGGACAGCTGAAGCCCAGGCCAGGGAAGTGATTGCTGGCTGGACAGCTGAAGGAGGTACGGAGTGGGGACAGATGGGAGAAGCTGGAACATCGGGGAATTCCTTACAGCTTCTGGCTGTTTGTTTTTTAAAAATTAATATTTTAAATCTTTGTTGATACTGTTTGGTAAAATTAATGTTTTCAGGAAGGAAACTATTCCTAAAACCCACTACCCAAAATTGTATGTGTGTGTGTGTGTGTGTGTGTGTGTGCATATGCATGTGCACAATGACAGCCTTGGGAAGTCAGTTTTCTAACCTTACCTGTAAAACGAGAATGCTACCTTAGGCTCAGCTGCAGATGTGGCAAATTAATTGCTCAAACTACAATCATTGTGAATAATGATAAGGACATGGGTGAAGATGATGATGTCACAGGTACGGGAGGTGGTCACAACCTGGAGGAAATTGAGCAACCAGTCACTCTCTTCTCTCATCTTTCTGTCTTAAGGAAAAAGAAAACCCTTTGAGCCTTTTCCCAAAGGGAACCCAAGCATGACTGTGGGCAAAGTGGCAAAGTTCTGGTATCTGGAAGGAGAAGGCTTTGTTCTATTGTTTTCCCTGGCTCTCATTCCAAGAGGCCATCCTCAGGGCGATTCCATGTCCTCCTTCATCTTTACCTCTGTGAAGAAAGCCCTAGGGCTGGAATGCACTTAAAGAAAGAAGAAAAGAAAAAAGAAAAAAAGAAACGCAGACTTCTGAGTAATGATATGCAGCCCTCCCCACCCTGTCTCTGCCCCCCACTATGCCAGCCAAGACCAGAGTAATTGTTAAAACATTTTGTAATGAAACCAATCCCTTATTAAAAGGAGTGAAAGTGATCTAAGTCATTTGGTTTGCCCCAACACTTGGTAAAAAGTGAAGGAGCTTTGCCTGCATTGAAGACGGTATTGTGGCTCCTCTCTCCATTTCAGATGGTAAGAGGGTTAAGAATCTACCTACTAAGAATAGAACTGCACCCCACAACTGTCTTCCAGTGTGGCTGGTGCCCACGTGAAGAGTCTGAGGGCCTCCATCCAGCAACGCAGAGATAGTTTCCATGTTTGTTTGTTTTTCTTTACAACTGTTATTGCAGAAAGCATGCTATAAACTGAGACCAGCTATAAAATAGGAATAAGTAATAAAAACAATTGTAAAACACATTGCAAACATGAAGTGCCATGCAAATGCTTTAAATAATAAGTACCCCCTGGCTAGTCTACCCTGTGGTTTATGAATCCAATGGTAAGAGTCAGGCATCAGGCAAGATTACAGAATGCAAACAAGAGTCAGCCAGACCTGGGTTCAAATCCTGACTTGCCCTGCCTCTGAGTAGCCATGTAACCTTGATTAACATTGTTTAACTTTTCTGAGCGTCAGTTTTCCTATGTTAAAATGGGGGTGTAGGGTATCTGTTTTATAGGATTTCTGCGAATCTTAAATTAACTAATTCTTTGCTAGGTAATTGGCAGAGAGGCTGGCACAGTGAAGATGCCCTGAAACTTACCTTATGGGCAGACATTTCTTCTCTCACAAGGCTAGACAACAAAAATTACTCTTGAAGAACTCTTAAGAAGGAAATTTAGAGACGAAAACTGCCAAAGAATAATCAGATAGAATGGGAAAAACCAATAAGAAATTGATAAAAAGGCTTTGGTCACTTGGATACTAAGGGTTGAAATGGTTTGAAAGACCTCAACTTTACCCAAAGGCATATTTGGCTGGAAAATCTGCTAGATAAGACTTTCTTTTCTTGTGAATGTGTTCTAAGTTGTGCTCTCTGGCCACTACCCCAAATGTATTTTCTTTCTTTTTGCTCCAAATTTTTTATTAAAAAGCAATAAAACTCTTTGAAGTACCCCAATTCCTTCCAACCCATTCTCCTTCCCACCTCAGAAAAAGCTGTCATCCTGAAATCGATGTGGACCCTTCTTCCCTGCGGTGCTCCAATTTTATTTCAGTCTGTGGCCATACATAATATATAACACTATGTGATTAAAAATTTTTCTATAAACAGTATACTCACAGTACACTGTGAGTAGCCTATCACAATTTTTTTATTCACGTAACATATTTTCAAGATTTACTTAGGTTGGTATACATAGATTTAGTTTTTCATTTTAAACATTATAAATCGGCTTTTTGAATATATCACAATTTATTTTTCTCATGGCCCTATAGGTGAATATTTAATTGTTTCTGATTTTTCCTGTTATATACATCATTGTATAAGGTTGTCCTTGGCCATGCCCTTTGTGCATATGTGCCGAAGCTTCCTGGGAAGTGGAATTGCTGAGCAGTGTGATCCGCACATCTGTAACTTTACCAGATGATGCCAAATGACCATCCTAAAAGGTTAAAGCAACTCAGATTTCCACTAGCAAAGTACATGACTTTCTTTGTCCCACATCCTCATCAACACTTCGCAATACCAGACTCTTCCATGTTTGCCAATCAGATGGGTAAGAGTTGATATATTGTTATTGTTTTACTTTGCAGTTCTATGAATGTTAATGATGTTAAACATCTTTTTATGTTTGGGGACATTTGGGTTTCCTCTTTTGTGAAATGCCTGCTCATATACTTTGTCAATTTTTGTGTTCTTTAAATAACCTAGAGACTAGTCACAAATTACTTCTCCTGTTTGTGTCATTTATTTTAACTTTGTTCACGGTATCTTTTCTAATGCAGTAGCCTATCACAGCCTATTCAGTTGTTTCCTTATTTTTAGATAGTCAGATTTATCAATAATTTTGTTATGGTTTTTGTGTTTTCTTTCTTGCTCAAGAAATATTTCCAAAACAGAAATAATAAAAAATTCTCCTGCATTTCTTTCCTAAAATTTTGAAGATTTACTATTCTTAATTGAATCTTTAAACCATTTAAGATTCATTCCTGTATATGATATGAGGTAGGAATCCAATTTACTTTTTTTCCACCTGGATTGCTAATTTTCCCCCTATATTTATTAAATCTTTAATCTTTCCTACAGTGATATGTAACATCACCTCTCTCAACAACCAAGCTTCTATATGTAGGGAAGCCTATTTCCTGTCTTTCTATTCTTTCAGTTGGTCCATTTGTCTATTCCTACACATGCTTTATAAACATATTGATTTCTGCATGGTGAGTCTTTTTATCATCATTACTATTTTATAAAAAGTTCTTGACTATTTTTGAATCTTTATTTTCCAGTATAAATTTGAGACTAAGCTAGTCAAATCTATTTTAAACTTCTATCAAAATCTTGATTATAACTGAGTTTACTGTCTATTAATTTAGAGACAAATTTATAATATTGAGTCTTCCTACCCATGAACATATATATGTGAATATGGTGTATGTATATATGTGTGCATATATACATATATGCATATATATATTATTTTCCCTATTTGTCTTGCACATCTTTTGATATTCTTTAGTTAATCTTGTTATTATTTAGTTAGGCATTCCACATATCTTGTATATTTTGTGGTTATTTGAAAATGGCAACTTTTATAAATAACTATTTCTAGTTGGATGTTAGTGGTATCTGTGAAGGCTATTGAGTTTTGTATATTAATATTATATCTCAAAAGCTTAGTGAAGTTTCTTATTAGTTTTAATAGAATATTTGTAGATTTTTTTGGCATTCCAAACAATTTGCTTCATGAAGTAATTTGCAATGCAATTACAGAATGCAGAATGTAGAGAGAGCCAGAAGACAGGAAAGGGCTTGGAGTATAATGGTCAGGTTGACTTGGGTTCAAATTCTGGCTAGTCCTGCATTTGATTAGCCATGTATCTTAGAATACGTTGCTTGACCTCTCTCAGTCTTAGTTTTTCTATGTGTGAAATAAGGCTAAACTATATTTATCTTATAAGGTTTCTGTGAATCTTAAGTTAACTATTAATAATATTAACATTAATAACACCCCAAATACTCTGTGCCAAGACCTCTGTCCACTGCCAAATACTTAGCACAGAGGCTGGCACATTGAAGATGCCTTAATCTCTCTCTCTCTCTCTCTCTCTGTTTCTCTACACACACACACACACACACACACACACACACACACACACACACACCATTTGTGCTGGGTAGATGTGCTAGAAGAAAATACAAATATCAAATTTAGTAGGAATGGGAAGAGAGGCCTGCTGGGAGGCTAAGACTCAGAAAATTATTCAAATTTACGATTTCTAATCTTACCTTACTTAACCTTGCCTGGCTCCAGGGATTATGTGAGATCTCTGAAAAGTCCCAGCGAAAACTCAACAAAATCCTTAATGTGTCCCCACCCCCAGCTTACCAAGAACTGTCTCTGTCTCAGCCCCAAACGAGCACAGCTGAACATCACCTCACCATGGAGACTCTCTGCATACAAGATGAAAATGACACTAAGCGCAGTCCCGGCATTGACTCGAGCAGTTGCAGTTCAGCCGTGGAGGGACCCCCACCTCAATGTCCAGTGTGGGTGAGTGAGGAGTTACGCAGGGAGGTAGAGCAAAGATTAACAAGAAAAAAAGTTTCTGAATTTCAAAAGGGATATCAAATATCTAAGTTTGAAAAAGGACAAATAGTTTCAAAATGCCAACAGTGTATTCACAGTATATTTTCAGTAATAATGACCACACAGAAAGTAAAACCGACAAACTATGACTTCCACCTGGGTGATGTTGTAGGATTGTGGTGAACATTTGCTGTTTTTCTCCCCAGTGTCACTCGTTCAGCAGGCAGCAGCCCCTGGTCTTGGTTTGAGGATGCCTCCTCCTCCTCACTATGCCCGTGTTGCCTGGGAAAGGCTTCAGCCGGGCTGAGAAGAACTCATAATGGGATTACCCTGGCCAGACGCTGTTAGAATGGACTCTCAGCTAGCTTGACCTCTTTGTAGTGAGCCTTACAACTTGCATAGAAAGACCCAGAAGACTTTTTCTCCTCTTTGTAGCTCAAAGTTATGAAAATGTGAACTCGGGGCTACCGTAACCCTATGCCATTCTGCTAGCTTTCTGAGATCACTATTAAAAAAAAATCACAAACCTGGTGGCTTAAAACAATAGAAATCTATTACTCACAAGTCTGGAGGCCAGAAATCTGAAATCACGGTGGCAGCAAGGATGTGCTCACGCTGGAGGACCTAGGGAAACATCCTTCTTTGCTTTTTCCAACTCATTCGTGGCTTGTGGCCACACCATACCCATTGCTGTCTCTGTCTCTATCTTCATACAGCCTTCTCCTCTGCTGTCCCTTGTAAGAAAAATTGTCATTGGATTTAGGGCCCACCTGGGTAATATAGGATAATTTCATCTCAAGATCCTTCACTTAATTACAACTGCAAAGGAACTCTTTTCCAAGTAAGGTAACATTTACAAGTTCCAGAGATTTGTATGTGATGTATATTTTGGGGTGTCACCATTCAACCCACCATGAAGGGAGAGCCTGTTCCTCATGTGTATCCAACCCAGAAGAAGTGGGGCCAGGAGATGGAGAGAGAAATCTTGGGGCTGGTTACTCACATGAGGCCTTGCATCAAGCTTGAAACAATCCTACCCCTGGGGTGTCCTGCGTGTGAATCAGAGGGTTTTCCTATTTTTTTTCCTTAGCTGGTTTGAATTGGCCTTTCTGTTATTCATATTCCAAAGCGTCCTCACAAAGACAATAGGACAAAAGGAGTATTTTCTATCAGGAGAATCATCCTTTCTCTTTCAAACAGAAGGAATAGCTGCAGGGTTCTATGTGAGTTGGGAGGATTCAGAAAGTTCCCCTTTGGTGACACACTGTGCAGGTGCCCCCTCCGTCTTGCACTGCAGGCCGTGTGGGTGTGCACACCCCGAGAATAAGCTGTTCACCCCCCTAGTGAGGAAGGCCACAGCTGCTTTGGTGGGGTTGAACTGGGGCAGGAGGCAGAGTTATAACTGGGTATTGAAAAGAGATATTCCAGTCTCAGGAAGACATTTGGGACAGTGAGAAGGCAAAGATTTTGGAGTCCAACAAACCTGCAGTGGAACCCAGCCACTGTGTGGCAAAGCATAAGTTACTTAATCTCTCTGAGCCTCAGATTCCAAAAGCGTAAAATATGTCATAACTGCATCTTACTCGCATCTTGTAGGTTCCATCATACAGTGAGGTATCGCTGTAAGTCTCAGCTGTATCATATGGTGCTTGTGCAGATGAGCCGAGGAACACAAGTGCAGGAGAGAGAGAGAATGTCCCATAAGTTCTCCAGGCCTTGTGACTGCTGAGCCAGTGTTCCTGATGGAGAAGCAGCACGAAGGGTGATGGCGGTGCAGGTGCCGAGTGGGGACTAACCTTTCATGAGGACCTTCAGGGTGCCACGCTGTGTGGGTCTCTCTCGTTGAGCGCTCTGAGGCAGGAGGTAATCTCTGCTTTGCACATATCAGAATCCTGAAGCTATCAGGGTTATGTAACTTCCCCAATTCACACAGGTAGTGAGTGGCCAGGCTGGAATTTGAACTCAGGTTGGTCTGACCTCAAAGTCCACGTTGTTTATATTACTCCATCCTCTCTCAAGATACCCAGGGAGGACAGTGAGGGCAGAGAAAATAATCCTAACACCAACCTCAGAGAAATAGAATTGACACTTACATAATGCTTGCTGTGAGCCAGGAGCTCTGAGACATGCTTTTGTAAAATTACCTTTGAATATTTATAAAAATAGCTGATGTTTATTAAATGTATCCTATATGTCAGGCTGAGATGGAAGAGCTTAATATGCAATATTTTATTCAAACCTCACAACAGGCTTTTGAAAAAGGTGTTGTTGCTGTTATTATTTTTTGTTCCATGTTATACACCAAAAAAGTGGTGGCCCAGTGGGGTTAACTACTTACAGAAGCTAGTAAGGAGCAGGATTTGGCCCCAGCGGGTGGCTCCAGAGTTGTACCCTGCAGGTGCAGGACGCTGTGTCAAGGGTCCTTGGATCCCACATATCCCAGCTCTGTCCACACCCTGAGGCAGGCGACTGGCACAGGCTGGAAGTAGGAAAGCGGTACTGCCCCTTCCCCAGCCTGGCCCATGCAGCATCTCCCACCGGCCCTTTCTCCGAGCCCCGCACAGCGCCCTCAGCTGGCCAGGTGCGTCCACGCACGCACAGCTCCGCTGGTGGGGGCTGCCGCTCCAGGCCCTGCCTTCTGAGGCTTGGCAGGTGGGACTGAAAGTCTCTATCCATAAAGGGTTAAGAATGGAAGGAGGTGGGTAAAACAGCCTCATCTGCTAAGGGCTGAGGGATTTTTTTGTTGTTGTTCCAGCACTGGAACATACAACATGTTCAGTCGGTAAGTCCGTTTCAAAACACAGGGTTCCTGTGTGATTTTCAGAAGAAAGCCTGTTAACACTTTTGAAGTGATCAAAGTCCATGGGTCCAGACTTGAACCATACTATGTCTTTTTTCAATATTATTTTAAACCATCCAAACAAGGCATTTATTTAGAATTTTTTGAAAGATTTGGAGCAAGACAGCTGAGCTAAGAAGTGCACGGTGGTAACTTCCCTGAGCCTTAGTGTTCTCATTTCTACAGCAGGTGAACACTACCCACCTCAGAGAGCTGCTGTGAGGAATAATGGGGACAAGATCTGCAAAGAATCCAGGGATGTCCCTGGCGCAATAAATCGGAATCATTGTTAACCATTAGTTTTATTATTATTTATATTAATAATGATCACAGTTTTGATATCAGGACAAATTGTGCACAGGATAAAATGCCCCAATGCGATGACTGATATTATTTATTTTTCATGCTCAGTCCATGCTTTTCTGTGCCCCCTCTTCTCACTTACTGGTCATCCTGCAGGGATGATGACTGGAAGAGTCGGCAGCTAACATCAGAGATAAGACCCATGCCTTGTGGCACCAACATCAGGTGTCACGTGGTTCATTTGCAGGTTGGGGTTTGTACTTTGGTTTTTGACAGATAGCTACATTCTTTTGCTTTAAATTCTAAATATAATGCTATTTGATTTGTTAAAACACACACACACACACACACACACACACACATTTTATCACGATCCCTTTTGGAAAGTCCTAGAAAAACTTTCAAAACAAACCTTATTTCACTTACTTGACATTAAATTAAGTAAAAATGTAAGATGATATGTACTTTGTCATTCCAACAAAATGGATTATGAACAATGTCTCAGAATATGATTTAAACTGACATAAAGAGTTGGTATTTTAAGACTTAGGTAACATTTTCTATATTGTTTAAATAAAATCTAATTTCTAAAATAATAATAGAAATAATAATAAAATTATTAAAATTATCATCAAAAAATTATCATCAAACTATATTTTTTGTAATGTGTATTCATAGATTACAATTTTCCAAAGCCACATAAGTATTTTAGTTAATATGTTATGCTGAATGATTGGTCGGCAACTGAGACATTTATGTTGGTAAACATAAATATTAGGGATAATCTGGATCAGACTGATGGTCCAGTTCTTAAAATCATACAGTTTCAGTTCTTAAAATGATTAGTAGTTGGGAGTGATGATTCAAGGGCTGTTTGTAAATTGCCCTAAGAGACATGTCCTTCGGACTGGGGAGAGAAATAGGTGCTTTCCCCTGTGAACTTATGATGTAACCTTGGGCAAATCACTGCATATTTCCAACCTCAGGTGCCAGAGACTTGTCATCACACAAGTGAACCACTGATGCTAACATTTAGGATCTAAACTAATTCTCAGTTTGTATATGTGATTCCTCAGAATGACTTGGTTCTGGTCAACATTAACCTATAAGGAGCCTGGGAAATAAAGAAAGTCCCTGTTTCTCTGTCCGTCCCCATTCACGGCTGTGTACTTTATGCCATCCCTTCATTAAGAACTACTATTTTAAGAATTCAGAAGGTGAATCCTTTTTTTGTAGGGAGAAGAATTTGTCTTCTTTCTTTCCTGTAAAGTCCTCATAGGATACTGTTCAATGTTTTGCTGAATAAATGCTAGAGATCGATGATGGTTATTGCTTTATGATAAATCTTATCTACAAAACTTTCTCCCTTACTCAGACAGCTTGGTTTTTTCATGAATATATATACTTCTGGAGTCTCCTTTTCAAGCCTTAGCACATAACCTGTATGCCTCTTGAAAGCCCTACCTAAGGTGCCATCATGTCTTCTTCAAATGGTTACTTTTAAATTTCCAATTTAGTTTTGCCTTATAGTCCCTTTTACAATAATTTTAGGTGAGTCAGAGCTCCATGATAGGTCACTGGAAACATCTCCTGGACCTTCAGAAAGGGAAATATTTCTGGAATAGGAAGGGAGAATCATGGTAACATAACACTCAAGCATCACTAGCATTTATTTAAAAGAATAATTTGGAAAACACAGGTTGAGGTGATGAATATAGCTTGTCACTGACAGGTCAAGAAAAACAGATGGTGTTTAAATGAGACAGCAGAGGAAACGCATGGAAAAGATGGGTCACATCTATGTAATTCACATGTTACCAACCAGAGGGTCACAGATAGGGGAACAGCAGGGAGCAAATCCACACAGCAACATTTTTGGGCTAGCACATTATTATTTTAGATCAAATTTGAGTGCTTTAGTGGAAAAGGTGGAATGTTTCTGAGGGGGCATGCATTCTTCCAATCTTACTCTCTATTGTCTTATATCTGCCCCAATGCACACATTTAAATTTCTTGCTTGCACCTTCTCAGACTGCAGTGAAATAAAACTCAAAATCAATCACAAGAGAAACACTTGAACATACACAAAGTCATGGAAATCAAATGAAATTAAATAAATAAAACTAGCAATCAATCACAAGAGAAACACTCAAACCTACACAAAGTCATGGAAATTAGACAACCTGCTGCCGAACAATTATTGGGTCAAGAATGAAATTAAGATGGAAATCAGGCTGAGCACAGTGGCTTGCACCTGTAATCCTAGCACTCCGGGAGGCCAAGGCGGAAGGATTGCTTGAGCTCAGGATTTCCAGAGACCCCATCTCTACTAAAAAGAAAAAAAGAAAGAAAGAAAAAAAGCCTACATGCCTGTAGTCCCAGCTTCCTGGGAGGCTGAGGCAGAAGGAAGTTTTATAGCCCAGGTTGGAGGTTGTAGTGAACTACAATGATGCCACTACACTCTACCCAGGTTGACAGAAGGAGACTCTGTCTCAACAAAAACAAATGAAAAAACCAGGCCAAAAAAAAAAAAAAAAAAGATGGAAATCAAAAAATTCTTTGAACTGAATGACAAAGGGGACACATGCTATCAAAATCTTTGGGACACAGCAAAAGCATTCTTCAGAGGAAAATTCATAGCTTCAAATGCCTACATCAAAAAGACAGAAAGATTACAAATTAACAACCTAAAGTCGCACCTCAAGGAACTAGAAAAGGAAAAACAAACCAAATGCAAAGCCAACAGAAGAAAAGAAATAATAAAGGTCAGAGCAAAACTAAATGAATTGAAGAACAAAAAAATAATACAAAGGACTAAGGAAATAAAAAGTTGGTTCTTTGAAAAGATAAACAAAATTGACTGATCTCTTGCTAGATTAACCAAGAACAGAGAAAGGGCACAAATAAGCTCAATCAGAGTGAAAAAGTTGACATTACAATTGACATCACAGAAATACAAAACATCATCCATGAATACTGTGTAAATCTCTACATTCATAAACTAGAGAATGTGGAGTAAATGAGTAAGTGCCTGGAAACACACAACATCTCATGACTCAATAAGGAAGAAATAGAACTCCTGAACAGACCAATAGAAAACAACAAGATTGAATCAGTAATATTATTTAAAAAAACCCTCCCAACAACAACAATAAAAAAGCCCTAGACCAGATGGAATGACAGCCAAATTCTATTAGATCTACAAAAAAGACCTAGTACCAATAATACAGATATTATTCCATGATATGGAGAAGGAGGGAATCCCCAACTCATTCTATGAAGCCAGTATCACCTTAATACCAAAGCCAGAAAAGGACACAATAAAAAAAGAAAACCACAGACCAATATTCCTTATCAATGTAGGTGCAAAAATCCTCAGTGAAATACTAGTAAACCAAATTCAACAGCACATAAAAAAGAATAATCTACCAAGACTGTGGGGAACGTGGCCAGTGCTCCCCACAAAAAACCGGGTCCCTTTGGTAGAGTTGCAAGGGATAAGAAAATAATAGAGAAAAATGGAAAATGGAAAAAATAAAAGAATACACTGAGACAAAGATATAGTTTTATAAGTT
>CAUYSK010060983.1:0-47320 GCA_963575035.1 Avahi laniger
ACCATCAAATTGGTATTAACTGATCAACACATAAGTGCACATATGAGAATAACATCTATTGGATGTTGGGCAGGGGGGAGGGAGGAGGGGGGAGGAGGGAGAGGGGACGGGTATGTGCATACACAGAGAGTGCAATGCGCACCACCCGAAGGATGGACATATTTGAAACTCGGACTTGGGGGGGAGGGGAGGCTAGGGAAACATACGTAACCTAAACATCTGTACCCCCATAATATACTGAAAAAAAAAAAAAGATTTAGTCTCTGACCCTCTGGATCAAAGAGGAATATTTCCTTTCTGTGAGTACCTTTTGTATTTCCCACAAGAATTTTTCCCATTGTCTAATTCACTCACAAAACCGTCAGAAAACTGAATTTACCCCCAGATTATTCAAATGAAGAAACTTAAATGAAAAAATCACAGAGGCTGAGTTAAGGGCTCATTAAAAGGGATGGTGTGGTGCTTAAAAAATAACGATATTGGGAAATTATCTCCACCTCAACGACTAAAGGAAAACAGAGAATCAAATTTATAAAAGCCTATTGAGGCCTGAAGCCCAGCAGGAGGTAACTGCTGAGTGGGAGCTGTCATCAGGGAGGGGCACAGTTACTGTCAGAAACCACCCTTGGAAGCAAGGAGGAAGCAGGGAGTGCTTTCTCCTTCTACCAGCCCTGCAATTCCCTGCCCCTGCCCGCTGTGGGCCAAACCCAACCTGAAGCCGGCTGATGAGGTTGGATATGCAGTCTAGAGAGTGAAGCCTGCTTAGGGGCAGAGTGGGCAGAAAGGGCAAAGGCAGACAGTCGGTGCTGTCTCTGTGCTGATGACCACAGATTTTTTTTTCCAGTTGTACCTCTCACATAAACCTAATTTCTAGGTCAACTGTCTGTTGGCTATTTCTACATGTTTTTCTTTCTTTTCCTTCAAACACAGTATGTCTAAAAGCAAATACTATCCCCTTTTCCCACACCTGACCCTCAACTAGCTTTCCATTTCAATTCATGCTGTGCTTGCGTCCTGATTTTCTCTGACCCCTATCCTCCTTGCAATGTTTTAATTCTGGGACCGTATTCCACTGCTACCTGAATCCTGGGACTAAGTCCCTACTTTGAATCACACTGCTGGAAATTTAATGCCTTATTTGTTTCCAGGGCCCATCTCATCTTGTTCCTCCTATTGGCCTGTGTGTTTGGGGATTGAAGTTTTGTCCTAGTGGCTGGAATGTGGCAGCCTGTGTACAATCTTCTGAACAGCTTGGTCCACCTGGTCTGCTTGGGTCACTGACAACTGCTATTCTTGGAGCCCTCCCAGTTGTCCTGCTCAGTCCATTTTTAGGGCACCTCTGGATGGGACTTTACCCATATTGCCTTGCCTGCTTGTGTGGGCGCTCTCTTGTGGTTAGTGTTAGTCTCTGGGTATGGTGTTGTGTTTGCTAGATTTGATTTTTTTTCTGAACTTCTATCCAAATCTGTACTCCCTGCTGCCTGCTTCATTGCTGCAGGCAATTCTAGTTCTGGGAGCCAGTCCTTTTCAGTTGGAGGTAATAATTGGGTTATTTCAAGTTATGAAACTACTGTGATCTAAACTATGGGAGATGGTAGCTTAACTCCAGTTGACTAAGTCGGAAATTTTTTGCATTTATTGTTTTGATCTGAAAAAAATGACACCTAGTTATAAAAATAGAGGAAAATATAAAAAAGCATTGAAAACAAATAAAATTCACCTATATTTGTAATGCTACTATCCTGAAACAAAAACTAATAATATTGGGAGTATTTTTAACTAATTCAAATATATGTTGATATATATAATGTGTTATAATTAATAGATTATTTAACATTCATATACTGGTAAGGTTTCTATAATGTTCCACATATATTTAAAAAATAATAGATACATATATATAATATATTCATGAATACATATATAGGTAAAATATGTGTGAAGATATATGTATAGATGTGAGCTACATAGTTATATCCCATCTTCTTAATATTTTTTTCATGAGCATATAACTAAATCCTTAAATACTTTTGGAAAACATGATTTTACTGGCTACATAATATTGCATTAAGGATGCTTCATAATGCATTTGATCACTCGCTCTGTTGAATGCTCATATTGCTTCCAGATTTTCATGTAGCATATATATTGGTAGAACATCAGATTTTTTTTCCTTTTAGGACAGAATCTTCAAAGTGAGATTACTGAGTCAAAAGGAAGTAAATTTATTAACAGGCTCTTGAGACACTCTGCAAAGATGCTGTCTAGACAAAATGAATCAGTATGCTCCTCTACCAGAAGTGTTTGCACACATAAGTACCAATGTCCGTTTCTTACCACATTCTTCTTACAGTGAATATTTTTATATTTTGAAAATTGTTTAGTTTGTGAGGCCAAAATTTTATTATTGTTTAAATGATATTTCTCTTCCATTCATCATGATAAACGGGGAACATTTTGAAGGAACTACAGTCCTTATTATCTCACAGTAAACAAAATGGAGGACACTTTACGCTTCCTTTGTGTCCTCTAAAGCTTATAACATTAAATGTGTTTTGTCTGTTTACTTGGCTAACAAGAAGTCAATGAGATTTATATTTACCTAAGAGAAAGACAGTAAGTGAAAACTGCTTAGGATTCCCTTCCTGGATGCGTGCACAGCAGCACTGATGTAAATCTTGCGTTCTGAGGTTAGCAGTCTCAATTGGAGGCCATTTCTTTTGAAAATTTAGCTCACAGAGTGTGGCGCTGGCAAAAAACTCTGCTAACCTTCTCTTTTCTGTGATAAGACATGTAGAAGGATAGAAGAGATTTCTTTGTGTAGCCTTTAAAAAACTGTGTTGATTCTCCCTTCCTGTTCTCACCCCTATTTGAGAAATGTGATCCTTGTTGGTTGAAATGTAAAGAAAATGCACAATATGAGATTCCGTGGTACTTAATTTTGAGAATGGAAGTGTGAAATTCTTCAAAGTGTGATGCCGAAAGTATACAAATGCTGTCCTGTTTTGGGAATTAGCTCAGTAAACCTGTTTCTGATGTTGCCCACAAAAAAGGAAAGCCATTCTCTTCGGTTTGTTCTATGAGGCTTTATTTCCATTCATCAGCCATTCCCTCTACAAGCTGAGGAGGATCTTGGGGATATATATGTACGGGTTGTTATCGCACTGTATTAAAGACAACGAATCGCTCATGTGAGAGTTTATAGTATAAGCTGTACTGTCTCCATGACAAATGAAAGGCAAGACAAAGCAGTAAATATTTATCTTAGCCAAAATAAAAGCTCAAAAGTACTCTTCCCGTGTTGTTAATTCCCATTTTTCCCTGTCATTAGCTTTGTACTACTTCTTGTCAATTTCACACTGGGGAAATAGTGTGAAACAAATGGAGAAAAGTTTCCTGGCATCTCTTCTCCCTTAAAAACGTTCAAAAGAAAGAAAGAAAAAAGAAATCTCAGCTGAAAACAGCATTCAAATCAAGCTTATAGTCTCACATTTTGATATTAAAAAATGTTTTGCCAGTTGGAGACCAAAAACATGGATCTAATAAAAATCTTCTTTTCTCAACAATTTCAACGTTCTTTTAGAAGCATTTACTATTTTTCAAAGGTGAGCTAATAATTTTCCTTATTTGTGGTTTAAGTCTGAGAACTGTGTTATCTTTAACAGAAATATTTTAGAAAGAATCTACAGATAACACTTAAATCCTTTCCATCAGCCTTTTGTACCACGTGTAGTGAATTAAGTCCTTCTTGAATTCATAATTAAAGGAGGGAGCAGATGGCTGGGACTGATTGTAAAATTATGTACCTATTAAACAGTAACTTATGCATTCCCAGTAACTATTCTCTGTAGTGGGGTGAGCCAAATATTTAAAATGACTTTTTAAAAGAGGAAACAAAATACATTTTCTCTTGCAGGTTAATGTGCTATATATATCAGAATCGCTTCACAGTTAAGTTTCAAATTACTATAGGCTAACTCTATGAAATCTTTGTTCCAAATCCCTTTCATAAATATTTTGATACAGATACTTTTGGAACAAGGGTTTTTATAGTACAACCAGCAATTTATCCCTTTGCACTGTATTTTCAAACCCTTTCTCTATGAAGATTATTTTCAAAGGTATTTGACCAACATTGCAGCTCTTACTGTTTCTTCTTAAAAAGATACATTTGAGCATGTAGGCTGTGAATAAAGGCAGGTGATCTAGCTCATCATTTCCTGATTTTGTTCTACTTCTACCCAGAAGTGTTGAGAGTAGGCAAGTGCCAGAAGCGTGCCTATGTGTCCTAGTGTTATCCACACATTCCCAACCACAGCATCAGAGGCAGGTCAGGGATTCATTCCCTCATTCTCACACACACACCCCACACACACTACTTGAATACCCATGCTCACTTTCTACTTTCTACTTTTTCTCTTTGTACATTTCGAGATTACCTCCTGCTAGCTGTAAGTGGGAGTCATTCTAATTTACTGAGAAATGTATGACCATAAGTAGTCAAGTACAACGCTTTTGAAGATAACATCATTATACCTTTAACATTCAACTGTCAATTGGCAGAATTGTTAGACTTAAAGCATGTCAGTGGCATTACAGATGCTACAACCCAGAAGGAAGTTTTTGGAGTGGCTTCTACTCTTTCCAAACACTCAGACAGATTTTTGTTGGTATTGCAGCTCTATTTTTTTCCTTGCTTAAAATGTTCTTTCGGAGAAACAGTAGGGTCTCACTTGGTGACTAAGGCAGGAATTAAAATAATGAATCCATTTTTTTATTCCTGCTCTGTGTTTTCATGTTTGTTAATATGTAATTTTTAGAGTTTTTATCAATAATAAAGAGATATTTGTGTAATATAACAACAATTACTGGAAATTCTAGAAATCTCTGCTTTGGCATTTAATGAAATGAATTTACAGATGCATAATCTTTTGTCAAATATTATGTTAACAAAAAGAGATTGCTCAAAATACTGATGGGCATAATTAATGTTTTCTTAACTAGAAAACCACACATTTTTTACAAAGATATAAAAAAAATATATTACGTGTATTTTGTTGAAAGAAAAATATTTCTGGATACTTTCATACAGCCAATGAAAGCAATACAAAGAAGTAGATGATGTTATGTTTACAATAAAGCCTGGCTGGTCCTCATTGATATTCTTAGTTGTAACAATTCTTACATTTTTAGGACCAAACTTCTTAGTGGATCAGCACTGAAACCTGATATACCTGAAGGGCCACCAAACATCATTGGCCTGTCTCATCCTCGATATTTTTCATTATCTTTGAGGATTTCATTGTTTAAAGAGCAACCAGAAGTCTAGGCGATATGGATACTAGCAGGATTAGGACACCTCTATGTATTTCTTTCAGGTTCAGAATCTTAAACTTTGGTCTAGAGCTTTTCTTCTACAGTACTAGATATCCAGGTTGACCATACCATTCACTCCGGACTTAGATTGTTTTGGGGAAACATTTTAGGATTCTAGATCAGTATTTTCTTCCCAGACTTCTGGAGTTTCCCTTCTTAATAAAATATGTAACATAGATTTTATAGAAATTACATATTCCTTTGTTGCTTCTCCCAATTGGTCGCTCTTCTCATGTGAAGTGTACTCCTCTGAATGATATGGCTTTTGTGTTTGATACACAGGATTTGGTCCATGTGTTAAAAGGGTCTCTGAAAGGCAGGAAGAATGGGGGTGGTGCCCTAAAGACCAGCAACAATGATTGGTATCAAGGTGGACTTGTGAGTCAGCAAAAAAAGTTAAAAATGATTGAAACTGTGTTGGCTTTGTAAAGGCAAAGACTTTTAGCTAATTATTGCAGTATGTGATAATGTTGCATATATATATATGTGTATATCAATATAATATATAATGTAGACTCTTCCATTCTAATCACCCTCCCCATTCATTCATTGAAGTCAGAATATTGTATGCTTTATAATAATGGAATAATATTTTGGACTTTTTAATGTGACTTATTACCCTCAAGATTCTGTGATTTTTTTGTTTTGATTTTCATATGTGTATATATATGTACACACAAATCGCAACTCCAGAAAGTTCATTGAAAATTGAATTAAAATATAAAAAAAAATATAAAATTTTTTCTTAACATAAGGTTCATTAAGTTTAAATGATTTTATAAGCAATGATACCAGCCATTTAATCCATCCATAAAGAACTGAAAGTCCTTGGAATTTAACCATCAATGAATGTCTTTTTTACATTATTAGCTGAGGAAAACTGGATGCCCTTTAAAGATTTTTTTTTAAGATTAGAAAACAAAAAGAAGTCGGAAGAAGTCAAATCAAGACTGTAAGGGGGATACCTACTGATTTCCCATTGAAACTGTCACAAAATCATCCTTGTTTGATGACATGAATAAGTAGGAATATTGTTGTGGTGGAGAAGGCCTCTCTGGTGAAGCTTTCCCAGATACTTTTCTGCTAAAACTTTGCCTAACTTTCTCAAAACACTCTCATGATAAGCAGATGTAATTATTCTTTGGCCCTGTAGATGGTCAACAAGCAAAATTTTTTGAGCATCACAAAAAACTGTTGCCATGACCTTTGCTCTTGACAAATATGTTTTTGCTTTGGCCGGACCACTTCCACCTCTTGGTAACCATTGCTTTGATTGTGCTTTGTCTTCAGGATTGTACTGGTAAAGCCATGTTTCATCTTCTGCTACAATTCTCTGAAGAAATGCTTCAGGATCTTGATCTCACTTCTTTAAAATTTTCATCGAAAGCTCTGTTCTTATCTGCAGCTGATCTGAGTGGAACAGTTTGGGTATCCATTGAGTGGAAAGTTTACTTCCTTTAATTTTTTACTCACAATTGTATAAGCTGAACCAATCCAGATACCTATGGTATTGTTTCTGCTATTAATTGTTGGTCCTATTAAATTAAAACATGAACAAAATTAATTGTTTTCTCACAAACTGATGTGGATGGTTTGCCATTGTGGGCTTCGTCTACAACATGATTGCATCCTTTCTTAAAAACAGTTACTCATTTGTAAACTGCTAATTTCTTTGGGGGCATTTTCCCATTCTTCCACTCAAGCTTTACTATAAAATTGATGTTTGCACTTGCTTCAATTTTAGCCCAATTCATGTTTCTCTGATAGGAGCACTTTTCAAACTGATGTCTTGTACTTCTTAGTTTCTCAAACTAGATCCTATTCCTATATGTTATAACAAATTAGTACCAGTTTATTTTGGTTCAAAAATTTTTTGAAATCCTTGCAGTTTTTTCATAATAAACATTTTCCGTGAAGATTTTTAAAATCCCTTGTATATCTTCAAAAATTTCTCTTCAATCCCTCAGAAATTGATAATCTCTTTCCCTCACATTTATTGCCTCTTCAACTGCACCTATATAAAGTAAATTAACCAATATGAAACTAGAGTTTGTCTTCCCTTCTTAATTCTTTTGAAATTGCTTTGAGAATTTATGAAAATTTTAATCTAGGATAAACATTATATTTTAATTTATATATACAAACATTGCATATGAAGTATGTTATTGAGGAGTTTTTCTCTCCCAATATCTAAAAGATTAAATTTTCTTCAATATTGTTGAATACTTGAGGTACATTTGATAGCAGTTTCATGATAAGTAATCTGAAATTTAGATATATGTTTAAATCATCTTCCATCAGAAGCAACTCAGAATATTCAGCTAAAGCAAAAAAAGAACTTTATCTGAGATTGATTTCTAAAATAGGAACATATGTATTTTCACTTGTCAATTCTGTGTTTGGTTTGGGTGTTCATCATAAAACACTTGTTTCTGATAAATCTATGATTAACACATAAAACTAGAGATTTTCTAGCATATTCCTAACTTTATATAGGTCAAGAAAGAGGTTATTCAATTTTATTGTGCTAAAAAATATGAATTTGTAGAAAATTTTCATTTAAAAAATAATAACAGTGTCAATTGAATATAAACTATTAAAAATAACTGTCTAAACTAGGACTTGGCTTTTTCCCTAGGAATTTCTGACCTGGCTTTCCAAGAATTCAGTAGAATTCCCATTTCTGGGTTACCTCCTTGTAATGGGCACTATTTCAGCAAATAATCTCTGGAAGTATCTTAGCCATCCCTCTCAAAGTCCAGATCCAAAAGTCTGAAGCCCGTAAATTAAATCCAGAGGATATTTATAAAATATACGGAGGAATTTAAAAATAATGTACGGTGAGCACTCATAAACCTGCCACTCAACTTAGAAACAAATCTATTCCTTTGCACCCTACTGTCTCTCTGTATGCTTGCTCAGACCTGTTCTAGTCAAAGGCATTTTCACCCATAATAAATGTCTCCTTTAGCGTTAGCTTCCCCCTGAGAAGGAGGCAACTCCATTGCTTACTTCTGTACAAGCTTAGCAAACTAATGTGAATTGGGCTC
This sequence comes from Avahi laniger, assembly GCA_963575035.1. NCBI lineage: Eukaryota > Metazoa > Chordata > Mammalia > Primates > Indriidae > Avahi > Avahi laniger. Next base: position 8,427 of record CAUYSK010060983.1, read on the forward strand.
CAGTTTGAATATTCATTAATTTTAAGGCCTTCATTTATGAAAAAGTGAACCTGTGCTCTTCTCTGAGGCCTTGCCCTATCTAAGTCACTGTCAGATATAACCACCATAATGAATTTTGGATTTATTATTCTCTTGTTTTTCTATATAGCTTAATTTTATGTTTACATACTAAACAACATATTGTTTAGATTAACAGTTTGTTGAGTTATGTGTGATTGTATTGCATTGAAGAATACATATATTCTTCTATAATTATTTCGCCACTCAAAATTGTTTTCCTAAGATCCAGTCATGTTGTACTCAGTTGCAATTCATCTATTTTATCTACAGATTTCCCGATCAGATTCTATTTGCAAACATTTGTAACTATTTATTTGCAAATTCAACTATTGATAGATGCATGGCATTTTGACAAAGTAATTTTGATATGTCCACTTTCATGCTTAGGACGTTTTTTCATTTTCATTTATTTCGTGTCTCCAAACATTAAGTCATTGAATTTTGAACATTTTAAAAATTTCCATTTAATTGCTCTCTCTGATTTCACACCTTCCCTGATTCCATTCTGGCTTGAGCATTTTTCTCTTCTAGGCATACACTTTTTCTCACCGTGCTATATATTGCTGAGAGCAATGATACATGAGAAGATTGAGGCTAAAGAAAAGATTGCTAGTAGGGAATGAGTTTGGACAATCAGTTGATAATAACTTTTAAAAGAGGGAAATTTCATCTTTATCAAAATGTTCTGCTTTTTCAATTTTGCCACTTAGTATTTTTAAATAAATATATTGCCCTGGTGATAAGCCATTTCAACTCACTTAGGCTGATGTGCTTTTCATATATAAACACATGAAGCTTAGATGTTACTATATAATTTACTATATAATTTCCTGTGGGTTGATTTGCCTGGAGAGCAGTACCTGAACTTTGTTCTTTGTATCGCTCCTATTTAATGGGGAAACATTACTACTGCCACCAAAAGAGAAGGACAATCAACATCCTTTTCCTTCTCTATTTTCAATGATTTTCTGAGAGGAGAGTTAATTCCCCTGGGATGATAATACTTTATAAAATGTGTAAGAGCTTATTGTGGTTCAGGAAAATGTAATGCTGTCTTGAGGAGAAAGTGAAGGAAATTTATGTGGGAAATTAGAAAAAGGGCTGAGAATTCAGCCAAAAAGCAAAGTAATTAACTTCACAGGAGAGACAGCATGGGTCATATCGTAAGGCCTTACTGGAAATTTATTATTTCTCCTCATTGGTTGATTTAGTGCATTTTTTAGGTCAGAAATAGAAACAACAAAGCTTAAAATGAAAATTTCTTACTCGATTACACACTGAGTAATTTTAATTAACATGTATGTATTACTTATGTTTTAAAAGCACAAGAAAATGTTATGGTAGGGAGTGAAAGGCTGACAAACCCTGCTCTGTGAATCTGTACCATATAAGCTTCACTTCTGCAGATACTCACATTTCATTGTGAGAACATGAAGAAGGCAACATTCTGATGATTTTCAGGAGAAACACTAGCTTGCCTTCTCCACCCGCTTCTGATAGCTTCCTATTATAACGTTATCTCTGCTAAAATTTTTTTTTTTTTTTTTGAGACAGAGTCTCACTCTGCTGCCCTGAGTAGAGTGCTGTGGTGTCAGCCTATCTCACAGCAACCTCAAACTCCTGGGCTCAAGTGATCCTTCTGCTCAGCCTCCCGAGTAGCATGCGCCACCATGCCTGACTAATTTTTTCTATATATTTTTAGTTGTCCATCTAATTTCTTTCTATTTTTAGCAGAGATGGGGTCTCACTCTTGCTCAGGCTGGTCTCGAACTCCTGAGCTCAAACGATCCGTCCGCCTCGGCCTCCCAGAGTGCTAGGATTACAGGCGTGAGCCACCACTCCCAGCCTATCTCTGCTAAATTTTAGCACATTATAATGAAAAACAAGATTTTTTTTCCTATCCTTGTTTCTGACGTACTGGCCAATTTCTCTCTTTGTAAATAAACTTAGAATGTGGTATTGAGAAAGTATAGACTTGAAAATATAGTTAATGTATCACTTTTTCATAAATGAAAGCCTTAAAATTAATGACTATTCAAACTGGAGTACAATTCACATTAGTTTGTTAAGTTTGTATAGAAGTAGGCAATGGAGCTTAGTCACATTCTCAGAAGGGAGCTAATGCTGAAACAGGAGACATTTATTATGGGTGAAAATGCCTCTGACTGGACACAGGCCTGAGCAAGGATGCAGGGAGACAATAGGGTACATACCAGATTGATAAGACATGTGGCTCTGGAAATGTCCTGACCCCACAGCTGTGCAACTCTACCAGCCAGGTTACATTGACAATAGATTAATAATAACCTCTTTCTTCTATTCTCACCTGAAAAATGCTGAAAGCAATACCTAATTTATCTACTTCTCAGGATTGTTATAATTATTGAATAGAAAGTTGTATATGAAAGATATGTGAACTTTTTTTTTGTACTTTTTTGGGCCATTTGTCTAGCATGGAACCAGAGTCAGACCTGGTGGATGTGAGCTTGTAATCTCAATGAGTAATTTTTGTTGTTATTGTTGTTGCCACAATACCCAGAGTCAAACTCAAGTGTTGGTCTTGCCTCAGTAGTCTCCTCTTTTGAGGCTTTATTTTCTGGCTCACCTACTGAGTGTGCTACACTTTGGGCCTCCAATGTTCTCGGTTATCTTCAGTCAGACTTCCCCAACTTTTTGTCCTGTCCTTAGTGCTCTCAGCTTATTAAAACCCTGCTCTAACCTACCAGAGATGGGCAGACAATTACAGGGGAAGTGAAGCTCCAAAGTTCAAAATATAGACTTTTATTATTTCTGACATCTGTAGATTTCCTTTACTTTGCATCTAGGTTAAAAATCATAGTGTATTATACCTAGATGTATTTCTCTTTATGTCTCTTCTGTTATTGTGTTAGAAATGAAAGACATGGGTTGTCCTTTAAAACGTAAATCAGGTCATGTCGCTCTCCTGCTGAACACAATCCATTGTGACTCATGTACTTAGAATAAAATTTAAAATCTTTCCAGTGTCTGTATAGCTTTACACAGATAGGCCTCTTGTTACTTCTCCGTCTCATTTCCTATGATTGTTTTCTATTGTTTTCTCTACTTTGACACCGAAGGACTCCTTGACTTTGCTGTCCAAACATAGTAAACTCACCAGCCTTGGGGCATTTTTATATGCTTTTATCTTTAGTTTGAATGCTTTCACCTAAACCATAACTTGCTTCCTTAATTCATTCAGACAGATATTTAGTGTGTAAATGTCACCACATGTAAGTTTTCCTTATCTATCTAATGTAATATAGCATCATTTACCACTCACTGTCTCCTTAACCTGCTTGCTTTATTTTTTTCTTCGTTGTACCCATCACCACCTGCTCCCCCACACATAAAATATATTTTCTGTTTCATATCAGCGTATATGTTTTGTAGAGGCAATACTGAATCCCTAGCACCAGTTGCTGGCACAAAGTGTCATTTAATAAATATTTGCCGATTGAATGAATGAGTGCCTTCAATTCTATTAGTTTTACCTTTTGTGGGTTCTTAGTGTCTCATGTCAAGCTTATGTAGTCTACAGTATTTTCTCCTTATTTTAGGATTTTATTTAGCTATCATTTATTGAATTCTTGTTACAAGTTAAACATGCATACGTATTATCTCATTAATCTGAACACCAACTCTGAGTTGTGGATTATCATCTTTACTTCACAGATGAGGAATCTAAAGATCTTGAGAGTTAATAATGTTCCTAAGGTCATGTACAGCCAATATAAGTTACAATAAAAATTAATATCAGTTCAAATTACATTTGTCTGACTCCATAAATATGCTCTCTACTAAACCAGTGCAGTGTATTTATCCTCCCAATTGATCCTCGTAGTGAACAGTTGATTTTATTCTTTTTTTTTTTTTTCCTGTGTCAATAGAGATAGGTGAGAAGTTCAGTTGATTGTAATGGAAAAACTTGTGAAATCCAAATACAGTCTAGAGTTTTGCTAATGAAAAAATGAACTATTGATATAAGCAATGACACGAATGAATCTCAAAAAATATGCTAGGTGAAAAGAGCTAGACAAGGAGTACATACCAAATGATTCTATTTATAGGAAACTCTGAAACAAGTAAAACTATTCTACAGTGGCAGAAGGCAAATGAGCATTCACTTGGGCCCAGTATGTGGGGTGAGGATTGACTGCAGAGGGGCCTGAGGAAACGTTTTTGTGAGTGGGAAATGCTCTATACCTCTTTATGGTGGGTGCACACATGTCTAAATTTTCAAAATTCATAGCAATGTATAATTAAAATAGATATAAGTTATGGCTCATAAACTATACCTCAATAAAGCCAATTTTAATAAAAAGAAGTACTTAAATATCCCAGAATTGTGGAACTATCTTCTTGAGTTATTAAAGCCAACATTTTATATTTTATAAATATCAGATCTTTAAGAACAGGAAACTGGGAGTCAGAAGTCTGTCCTGACTTCCTCATTGAATAACTGTTTGGCAAATCTCTGAATTCTTGTGGCTTCAATTTCATCATCTATAGGCCGGGTGCAGTGGCTCATGCCTGTAATCCTAGCACTCTGGGATGCTGAGGTAGGAGGATCGCTTGAGTCAAGAGTTCCAGACCAGCCTGAGAAACAGTGAGACCAAAAATAGAAAAAATTAGCCAGGCATGGTGGAGTGCACTGTATTACCAGTTACTTGGGAGGCTGAGGCAGGAGGATCTCTTGAGCCCAGGAGTTTGAGGTTACGTAAGCTATGATGATGTCACTGCACTCTACCCAGGGTGACAGTGCAAGACTCTGTCTCAAAAAAAAAAAAAAAATCAACATCTATAAAGCAAAGACGATGTCCCACCATTTCCAAAGTTCCTATCAGTTCTGAAATATTTGGATACAATTTCATTAGAGGTTATTTTGTTTTGTGTTCTAAATACTTCTGGAGAATTATTGTATTTCTGATTTCCTAGTCCACAGTTAGTCAAGCAACATTAGTCAGTCAACAGTTAAGAGAGAGAGACAAAATTATTCACATGCGGGGGGTGCCCATAATCTAGAGAGTAGTCTAATGTGACTAGAGTTGAGTGTTTTACATGTTTATTGTGTGTGGATATTCAGAATTTGGGTGGGCTAAATGCATTATGGCAAGCACTGTGTGAAGACAATAAAGGATTTGACTATCATTAAGATAACTATTAATATGTTATAATTTTCATTTATAGGACATATCTCCAAAAGTAACATACATAAGAAGAATAATTATAAACAAGATAGTAAATGCGTGGCCATAAGAATTAAATCCTTAAAGTAAGGAGAGCCCACAAGTCAACAAATATAGTTTTAGTGCATTATCCCGTGTTGGGAGAGGGTAGGTAGAGTCCCTTTTGTGACCTTCCAGTATTCTCCATACAGTGAGTAGAAGAGACAGGACACATTTCTAATATGTCACATTGGAATAAGTATAATAGTAGAGGTAGAAAAAAGTCTCATGGGAATGTAGAGAGGAAAAAATAATTCTGACCAGAACATCTGGGAAGCTTTCTAAAATACTCATTATTTACACTGGACCTCGAGGAATGAAGAAGCCTTTTAGAAATGACTATAGGAAAGGTCATAGCAGCAAAAGCACTAATCTGAAGGCTAAGAGGTTAATAGGAGAATCTCCAGAGGGGTAAAACAATGCGTTTGAAGCAGCTTAGGCCACGATCACAGCACCCCTGTGCTGTGCTTTAGAAGATTTTCGCACAAAGCAGCACAGGATTTCTGACAAGGAATTTTTATACAAGTTTAGAATGTGGGTCTTGCATAAACACTTTCATTTTAGTTTTGTGATATTTTGGAAATCTCCATAAAAGTGAGCCACATTTTCTAGCTCAAACTTCTTTCTTTCGCAAGGAGAAATGAATATATTTCAGCAGCTGTACAGTGGCACTAGCTCACCTAGAGACATTTGCAGCTATATTCATTCTTATGGACACAGTTACTTTGTATTTGTTTGGGTTTCTAGTCTGCAACAATTTGGGAGAATCCTGATGAAGCTGTCAGCATTCCCTGGGACTGACTTGATTATAGCAGATCTCTTCAAAGGTGTGTATTGAGCTGGAGTTGAGAATGGAAAAGGCGGAGGCGAGAATTGATATATTTCTTATACTTTGCATCCAAACATTATTTCATGTCAGTGATAATTTTGGAAAAATGATTTGCACTTTTGGTAGTCCCCTCATCCTTTGGCTCCTGTCATTTCAAGAGGTTTTGCAATGGAGCCCTGTCACAAAGCAGTTCTGAATCGGCTTTGAATAGTCTTAGCTGATGGTCACCTGCGTGTGTTTTTCTAAAGCAGCCTGCCAAGTAGGCGAGTTCCCAGGCAGTGTAATGTGGTGACACTGTGCCAGCTTTCAGATGGGCAGCCCTGAATTCAACTCTCAGCCCTTCTGCCACCTGGCTCTGAGCCCGGGTAGTCATCATAATTTCTATTTCCACATGGGTAAGATGAGGCTAATAATTTATCCTTCTAAACACACTTGCGAGGGTGAATGCTAGCAGCCTGAGAGTCTCTGATTCATGGCAGGATGGTTTCCTCCCCGGGGCATGTTCTTCTCTTTACCTGCCCGTGCACATCCTCGCACTCAGCCTCGTCTTGTCCCAGCCTAGCCTTGGTCAGTGGGCCTTCTCCATTCCTTAAAAATGGCTTCCCTCCGCTTCCCTCAGGGATGTCGAAAATACCTGCCTTCCTGAAAGACACCCACTCTTTCTTCACAGCACTTGTCACAGCCGGCGAGTTCTATTTATTTGCGCAATTATGGGTTTGTAAATTCTGTGAGGGTAGAAATCGGGCCTGTTTTCCTCTTCATTGTGTCACCAGTCTCTGCTCTTGCTGACACTTAGAAGTCTCAGAAAATACTTGTTGAATTTATAATGGGATGAAGTGGGAAAAAAAAAAAAAACAGAGCCCTTAAATCCTAATATAAGATACTTCAAAAGTCTTGTGGATTGAGTAAACATTGCTGATGAGGTAGAATGCTGTCTTTGGAGTTTGATAAATCTGGATTTACATCTACATCTAAAATATTCACGCAGGCCTTTTTTTTTTGAGTATTAAGTCGGATAACATAAATGAAAGGCCTATTATAGCGTTAGGATGTGGTATTCACATAATAAATGGTAATTGTAAATATAGGCAGTAATAATCATGGCAATAGTAATAATACTGTACTTTAAATAAATAATATTCTATATTAAGTATAAAATCCCCATTCTATATTAAAGCTAAATGAAATATGCTAATAATCACTAACATTTAACATAGGGCAACAGTATTTTTATCTGAACAATTCAAGAGAATGCAGTCCTGGAGTATCCTTTGAACAAGTTACCAGTAGAGCCAATAATTAAAACACTTCAGTGTTGACAGAATATGATATGTTGAATGTTTTGGAGTAAAGGTATTTGAAGAAAAGTATTGAGTTATTAATTTATAGTGACAGACTCAGCTATTAAATCCATTTTACTAAAGATGCCTGTGAAAAGAATGGAAAGACAGATTGAAAATGTATTTGAGAGCTGAAGACAGACCTGCTCCTTTTCCATATGACCCTGCTTCGGGCAGGTTTATAAGGCTTCATGTGCTTAGGATTAATCTACTGGATGCCTTTGCTTCTATATTGGTGTCTCTTGTACAAGGAGGAGCCATTGCTCAATTTTTGCTTTGTGCTGACTTCTATCATCATCTCTGTCAGGTGGACTGCTGAGTCTGACAAAGAAGTCCTTTGAGAGACAGCTTATAAATAAGTCCATAAGAATTTTTAATCACAGAAAGGCTTGTGGGCTGAGCAAGATGTCACTAGCAGAAGACATTAAAAGCTACATAGAAAATCTTTGGTCATGTTGTGCCTCTAGGTTAGCCACACAAGAGGGGGAACATGCATGGAACACAAGTTAGTTATTAACACCCTAATGAAGAAAAATTACTCCTTGTGGAAAAGCTGCAGACCAGAGATCACTTTGATACTACTTGGTATGCAGCATGCCTTACAGTCTTCCAGTGGCAGAGAAGCCACTTTAGAATTATTATATACATTAATTTGATTACACAGTGATATATTTGTTAGACAAATTACCACAGGTCTAATTAAAGGAGGTCTTAAAACCACCTGATTACTGATTTACATTACATTTATTTGATTCCAATGTATTTGTGGATATAAATTAGATGTAATTTCCAGGTAATAAAACTTAAGCAGTATAAAATCTCAAGGTTACTAGATCAGAAATGAATGGAGAAACTCAATCCCATCACTGACTAATGTGAGCCATTGAATGAAGTATTGTGTATCAGTACTTCCATGAGCAATGTAGGAGAGTCAGGAGACTTTTTTCCCCTTTTATTTTTAGTTGACATGCAATAATTGTACATAGTTATGGGATGTTTTACATATTTTCGAAATGCTGAAAAAGAGGATTTTGAATTTTCATAACACAAAGAAGACTGTTTTTAATTGCTTTTTTGTTGTTGATTTGTGGGGTCCACACACATCCTCCAATTAGAGGCCTCAGTTTCTTCATCTGAAAATGAGTTGTTTGGATTTATTCTCCATGGTCGTTTGTAAAAAAACTAATAATATGGAGAGACAATCTGAATTTATAGTGGTATACAATGATAGATGATGAAAGCTATTTCTTCTGATGATGTGTACTGCAAGCCATCCTGAGCAAAAGAAGGTCTGGTTTCCTTATTCTAGAACAATCCATGACATCAGAATGTGAGTATGTCTGTATCGTTTGCCCTGTTGTCTGTATATGAAGACAATCTGTAAGTACATGAATTACAATCTTCCATAATACCAATGAACATCTGGCCCAAATACATATTTATTAATGTGAAGCCAATGATTAAATTTAGGATGAAAATAACCCACTATTTATGTATCTGAAAAAATTAACTCTTTTCTAGTTATTCCAGATTTAGTAATCTTTGAATTCTGGTATTAACTATTTTTTTTTTTTTAAGTTAGAAAGACAGCTTTGGTGGACAGATGGATTCTGTCACAGTTTGATTCCTTTCCTTCATTCTGGCTCTTTATGAAGCTTACTGCTTTTAAGGCTGTGACACTGACAGGTTTTAAACTAGTCTACTGGAACATGGACAAATTTTTAGAGTCTGGAACCATTAGTCCGTGGTGGGATAGACTGAAATGGAATTGGGAAGGGACCTGAGTTACAAGAAGGTAGATGGTGACTGTTGGAAGCTCTGTAACAAGAGACCATCCTAGGCAACTGCTTCTTTGTTAGGAAAGTGACCGTTTGCAATGTCTGTCTGTCTGTCTCTCCGCTTACCTCCTCTGCTCCCTCAATCTGTATGTGTTTGTGTTTGTAACCTGGGGCTTTTGTAGAGGACTTTTTTCCTCATCTTATTCTATCTAAGGTGCTGGGAGCCCTAGGTGTATGGGAAGCCCCATTCTTACTGATTTTGTCATCTGGTATTTGAGCAAAAAGTGACATTCCGTATCTTTCATGAAAAATGTCATTTTATTCTCAGTTCTGTTACCCCACTAGAACCTCCAGGCTAATTATATGCATGAGAGAAGAGTCTCTCTCTGTCTGTGGTTAAATATACCTTGTTTTTTTATTTCTAGTAAATCATGCTCCTTGAATTTCTCTTTAACTGGCTACAACTACCCACCTTCATAATATATTTATTCCTTTTCAAAAAATGGCATTTCTAATTTTTACACATCGAGCTTTCTTATAAAAGATCTATTTCTACCTATCCTTCCATTTTTATTATCACTCTGTTTTATTTCAATCATCGGGTTTGTTGTATCTTTTAGAATAGGACCCTGCTTGTAACATACATTAGTAAATTCAGTAAATGTAGTTGAAGGCGGGAAGCTGAGATAACCTCTACTGCAAGTATCTGACATTCTACTTTATTTATTATACTTTCTAAAATGAGATTAAAATGTTTTCCTTTGGAAAACATTATCAATAAAATCATTCAAGGTTTATAGTTATGCAGTTATCAGCTTGAGAACCCAATCCTGGGGCTTTAAATTTTCAGACACATATGTTAAAATATATTCAATTCTGAAAAGAATAAGCAAGAAGTAAGAATTGTATTTCTGTTCTTGCTGTAATAGCCCTACAGTTGTGAATAATCCCTGGGGTGTAGTTTCTTCATTAGTAAATTGATACTGAAACTCAATAATTTCTATTAATAAAACCTCTTCTAGCTATTAAGAAAAAATATTAATAGTTGGATTAATGCTTCGAGCTTATTAGTTTATTTTTTTCTTTCTACTGAAGATGTTTTTGTGGTGAAGAATTAAATGAATATTACCCATTAAATAAGAGTGTAATTTTACCAATACTCCCATATATAATACATATATAATACAAATGGAAGACCTAAATAATAACTGAAACATGGAAGATTAATGAAGATAAATTATTTCATCATTTGATTGAAGTTACATTTTAAAAATAATTATTTAAGGATTTTTCTAATCAGAACTACATTTACATGGAAATTTTGACTGAAATTTCACTTAAAGGACAAAAAGAATAATGGTGATCAACATGTAATACATGAGATATTTTAATTTGCCATTGGCTACTCATGAATATAATTGATTTTCTAACAAAGAAAGAAGAGAGAAACTGTTCTGAACTATCTTTTGTGCTTTGGTTTACAAATAACATTTTAGTCCTGACCATTGCATATACATCTGCAGTATGCTCAATTTTGTGCTTTCTCTTATTTGACCTGTTACAGAATATGAATAGGACTGGGTGCAGTGACTCACGCCTGTCATCCCAAAACTTTGGGAGCCCGAGGTGGAAGGATGGTTTGAGGCCAGGATTTTGAGACCAGCCTGGGCAACACAATGAGGTCCTTGTCTCTACAAAAAATAATTTTATTAAAAAAATTAGCCAGGTGTGTTGCCCAGTGCCTGTAGTCATAGCTACTTGGGAGGCTGAGCCAGGGGATCACTTGAGCCCAGGAGTTGGAAGTTGCAGTGAGCTCTGCTGATAACACTGCACTCCTGTCTGGGTGATCTGGGTGACAGAGCAAGGTTCGATTTCATGCACACACACACACACACATACACACACACACACACACACACACAAACATACAAAAGAAGACGATGAATGGGCGCAACACTAGGATTTAAATTCTGCCAACCATGAAAGTGTAACTTTGAGAGTTATTTGACTTCCCTGAACTCCAATTTATTTACAAAATGAAGGAATTAGGCCAAATAATGGCTGAAATTATCTCTCGCTTTGTGAAGCAGTGAGTCTATTTGTTTTAATGTAACCATTTGATATTTTATATTATTTATTCACTTTTGTATCTGCTTATATGTTTGTTCCCTGATAACTTTTGAAGGAGATGACTTAGTGGACATCAAAATATTCCTTAAGTGTGCTGAGAATTTTCCCAGATTCCACTGTTGTATAGACTCTATTCTTGACTCTAAATTGGAATTGATCAATGTTTTTTAAAGTTTTTTGTATTCTCAATTTAGTTTTTAGCTCATTTTAATAATGATTTTGAATGATAACTGTGTCAGGCATTAATAAATCAGTACTAATGTTAATATTAGTTTAGAATCAACACATTCCCTTCAAAAGTCAACTTCTTCCAATACTGAAAAGAAACCCAATTTTGGATTAATTATATTTCTGACAAAGGAAAGTTTAATAATGTTAGTAACCAAAATGTAAATTCACGATACAGTGTTTTCCATCATGTTTCCATATACAATATGGCGGTGTTTAAAATAGCTACCTAGCTCTGATAGCTTTGGTTTATTAGAAATCCATTTTTCTTCTACAGAAAATGATGATGACAATAAATATTTCACTGTGCTAGATACTATAAACACATGTACTCACTTAGTTCTCAAAGCAATTCTATTAGGTAATTTCTAAAAGTTTTCTAAATTTACAAATGGCACAATTTAAGAAATTTGTATGAAGTCTGCAAAAAGAGCCATAGACCTACAATGCATTATAGTATAGCATGTTGAGATAAATAACCTAATAGAATAGCTGAAGTGATTTGAACCTGTGTTCTGTAATGCAAATTAGGTTATAGGTAATGAGAATTAGGGAAATGGTGCCAGTATAAAAATGGACAAGTAGAGTTAGTTCCTAAGTGATTTTCCCTAGTGTAGAAAAATGTTTTGATGCATGCAGAAATAAGCTTTTATACAGTTAAAGAGAAAAGTTTAGCAATATGCAGAGGTACTAAATATTTTGTGGTTTCCAGAACCACTAAATTTTCTCCAAAGTTAAGCTGTGCCATGAAGTTTCTGTAAGTCCAGATAAAGAAACATTGAAGATATTTCCTTCATTTTGAGAGAAATGCAAAAAAAAGCTACATCTTGAGATCGATTTTTACTTTTAGTCAAACAAGATTCTATTTGAAGCAAATGCGTTCAAGGATCTACACTGCCAGGAAGGATCAACTGACCAAGATGCAGGATGCAAATTTCTGTGGATATTTTTGCAAAGATTTTTATTAGTATTGTTATTGTTTTTGTTAGTTTTCTCATGAACATTATTATTTTTAGTGCACAACACAGAATGCAATCATCACAGCAGATTTCCTCATTCACAGTCTCTCTCTTTCATTCTTGTTCATGGACTCTTAGCTGATAAATGTCATGTTAATGAGGTTATGGTCTGCTTTAGGGCTTCACACTGTTCTATGGTTGTAGTCCCTACTTCAGCTATCTGATGATATTAAGAGAAAAAAGAATATAGATGAAACTGAAGATTAGTCATCCCTAATAGAAAATTCTTTCAAAGAATTAATAACTTGAAATAGAGAAAATCTACATTATAAGAAACATTTAGATCAAGTGCCCTTTTTTTCTATTAAAACAAATGTTAACAATGACATCAACATTTAAAATCACCAGTATTGTTCCCATCATAACAAAACTATTTTTATTTTGAGATGTTATATCCAGATTTTGTTGTCTCACTCATTCATAAATATAAACTTAAAAATAGTTGTATTTATATCATATGCATAATATTGACATCTGTGTTTTCACTTGTTCATTTACTTTTCTTTGACTCACAAGGAATTTCATAATGTATCAGCAACATGATTTATAAAACCTCTCCTACTGTTTAGTATTTAAATTGTTTCCATTTTTCTATTTTGCATAATAAAGTAAACATCTTGATCCAGTCAAAATCATTTTCTTAAAACATATGTTAAAAGAAATTTTATTGGAAAAATGAGTATTAAATTATTCATGGCAGCTGATACACATACACACACACACACATATCATGCATCACCATAATACAGCAAGTCTTCACATCGGTCCACAGGTTCTTGGAAACTGCAACTTTAGAAGAAACAATGTACAGTAGGTCCTCTTCAACATTGTTTTTTTATAATATAAATGAGAAAAAAATTTGTTATATATCATTTCACTTAAAGTAGCAATTTCTAAGAATTATCGATGACATATATTGCCATATTGGTTTCCATATGAATAAAAAGTTTATAATTCCCCATTTATATGTAAATACACCAGTCTTACCACAACTTTTTAGCATTTATTTGATCTGTTTATTTTTAAAATTGGTAAGAACCATAAAATATACTTCAATATTTTTTCTTGTCATTTTCTTACTAAGTGTTGGACATATTCCTATGAAAATTGTTCATTGCCTATTTACTGGTAACAATTTTAAAAACATTTTAAAATAAATTATTGACATGTATTTACAGAGTATATATTGACATGTATTTACAGAGTATAATTTCATAAGTTTTGATCTATACATTTGTGAACCTATCACTGCAATCAAGGCAATAAACATACCCTCTTGAATTTTTGAAAGAGTTTACATAGAGTTTGCAAGTAAGCAATCAAAGTCTGAAAATTGCTTTGTGGGAAGGTTTTTAACTACAAATTCAAGTTTTGAAAATAGATATTGGGTTATTCAGATTATTTTTTTCTTCTTGAATGAGCTTTGGTAGTTTGTGTCTTTCACCTTCGTCTAAGTTGTCAAACTTATTGGAAGAGTTATTCATATTATTCCCTCATTAGCCTTTTAATACCTCTAGAATCTGTCCTGTAATCCTGTAACTTCTCTCATTTCTGGTGTTGGCAATTTATGTCTTCTTTCTTTTTGTCCATGGTCAGTCCTGCCAGAAATTTATCAATTTTATTAATCATCTCTAAGAATCAGTTTTTGGTTTCATTGATGTTTCTTTATAAATCTTCCATTTTCTTCTCTGTTTAATATCTGTTCTCATCTTTATTATTTACTTTCTTCTGCTTAATTTGGATTTAATTTTTGGCTTGATGCCAGACCTTATGTATTTTATCTGGTTAGATAATAGATATTTTCAATTCCTGTAAATATTCTTCAGCTTTGTTTTGGACAGTTAAATTAATTGAAATGGTTTGACTCTGTTAAGACTTTCTTTTAAGCTTTGTCAGGCAGAATCAGAGCAGCCTTTGCTCTGGAATAGTATTTCCTGCTACTGAGGCAGTATGTCCTGAGCCCTCTTCAGGAAGTCCTGTAAATTTCAAGGGTTTTCTTTCTGGCTAGTAGGAATATAAGCTAGTCCCAGCCTTGCATTACTTCCAAGGATTGTACCCACTAATCCTTTCAGGTTGTTTTTTCCTGACCTCAGGTAATTTTCTCGCATATGTGTTTTGATCAGCACTCAGCTGATTACTCAACTGAGCACAGGGGGTCCCCTACAGACCCTCAGAACTGACTCTCCCCTCTTTCTCTCTCTCCTGCTATTTGGTGCTCTGCTCTGCAAATATAGCTGGCTTCCTTTGCCTCTCAAGACTACGAACTGTGTTTCCTCAACTCAGTGGTATTTTCTATTTGTTTCTGTTGACTTTGTGGGAGTGATTTTGCTTGCTTTTCATTCATGACTAGTGTCCTCATTTGCTTGTTTGTGTGTAATGGACATTGCATCAGGAAGATAATTTATAGAAATAATTGGTAGCTCAGGATGGTTTATCTTCCTTTAGAAAAGATTGTTATGGCTTCTGCTCGGTCTCTGGGGTCACAATTAGGCTGCATAACTTGAAACTGTGCTTTAGGTATGAAGTTTTCTGGTTTATTCAGATGATCTGGCTGCAGTCTGGCAAAGTTACTTCCTTTTCTCTTAAAACTGGCATTTGGCTCTTTGGATCCCAACTGAAAGCAGTGAGTGAAATTTAGCAGGATTACACTGTTCATTGGTCTTAGATGCTGATTTTTGTAATCCAAGACTTGCGGTGTTGTTAAAAATGCATAAAATAAGAAGCAGCTTAGCTTTTGGTGGTAACCAATTCATGATTGAATAATGCCCCAGAGCAAAATTTTCCCAACTGTCTTGTTAAAATCACTGAATTCACATCCTTTCCAGTGTCCTGACCTTTTAATTCTTTATCAACCAGCATTTGATGATTTTCAGAAGATGATCTTTATAGTTCATCCAACTTCTTAGTCATGTTCAAAAGAAGTTTTTCTGAAACATTTAGTCCATTGATTTCAGAAATGAAAGTCATGATATTTTCCCCTTAAATGTCAATAAGCAGTGTGTTGAAGCTATTTAATATAATGTCACTGTCTTAAATGTTAAATGTAGTGTTAGTTTGAATCTTTTAAATTATTGCAACACTAAATATTAAGTAGTACATTAAAATAATTATGATAACTAAAAATGTCTCCAGAATTTGCCAAATGTCCCCTGGGGAGAAAAATCACCCCTGGTGAGAACCGTGGCTCCTGGAATCAAGATGACACTTTCCAGGCTTCACAGCCTGTGGTCATAACCATCACACTGTGCTCGCTATCTGTTCGGTTCTGTCCTAGAAAGCACTAGCTGCCACTATAACCCTCTATGTCTCACTGCTTACTCCTCATTTCACAGACACAAGGCTATGATTAAACTGAATTATTTTTTCTTCTTCTCTATGCTTCCCCTTTTCTACACTTAAGTCACGATGTTCCCTTTTCTTAGAATTCATTTCTTTTGTGCCCTAATACCTCTCTGGTCCAGTTTAAATGCCTTGTCCTTTCTGTAGCCTTTTATTATCTTTCCATGTGCATTTCTCCCTCCTCTGAATGTGGTTTCTTCCCTGAGTGTAGCAGTTATCCATCTGAGGATAAGTTGTGAAAGGTATGAAGACAGAATTTACATCTGATTTATCTATTGTCTTCTAAAAATACAGGACAGTTTTCTGCATCCAGTAGAGACTACATTAATGTTTGTTAAATGAGCAAATTGTTGTTTTGTGAGAAGGGATACTGATTATCTTTCATAAAAAGTGCTTCTAGAAAAGAATTGCTTCTTTAGATTTCATTTTGAATTTGTTATAAATTTATCACCCAAGAGTTTAACTAAATTTTAAACCTTCTAAGTTACTATTTCTTCAAACTACAAATTCCTGAAGCATTATGTCCAATACATGGATCAGTTAACATTTTGTTTCCAGTTATTTGTTGAAAATGAACTACTTTCTTTTTCTTTCTGTTGATTTCTAAAAATAATTTAAGAAGTTGGGTTGTTCACACAAATTTGATTTTGTCTACCAATGTTGACACATTCATTAAATTTGAATCTACATGAAGAGAATCCTGTAACTAATTAAAATTAAACCCCAAAATAAATATACTTAATTTTTGTTCAGTTTTACTGATGACTCAATAATTTCTATGTATTATTCTATTAACCCAGAAAGAAAATAAAGTTATAGCAATATTTCCCAAAGAATGTTTTTAGAAATCAAAATGATTTTTAAAATGATTATATAAGATTATATAAGTTTTAGAGAGTTTATGGTAAATCCTGCTCCAGGAAAGTCATAATTCACAATAACATATTAAAAATAGTAAGAAATTCTACAGCAAAAATCAATTCAGTCAATCATCAACCAATTAAGGTTCAGCCTCATTTAACCCAATGATTTCAAATAGTAGAGTTTATTGGTTCAGCATTGAGGCCCTGGAGTTAGATGACCTGCTCTCAAATTCCAGCTCTACCACTTTCTAGCTACATAAACTTAGATGAATTTCCTAACTTGTTGGTTGGGAAAAATAGAAGTAATGATAGAACTGTAGTGTTATGAGGATTAAATGAAATACTATGTACAAAGTACTTAGAATACTGCCTGGTTCATTGGAAACCCTCAGTGTACATTTACTATTATAATCATGTGCATTTGACCAGGATTTATTTATTTATTTATTTTGAAGAAGAACTACTGGAATCACTGCAGGATACAAATTTTGGGAAGGCTGTCATAGAGATTTAGCTACAGTAGTCATTAGAGGGAAGTCTGCCCAGATCAATTACTTCTTATCTCTGAGTACTCACCTAGAGGAAGGACAGCAGGAAACATTTAGTGCCTATATGTGGCTGGATTCACGTTGTAACGCATGACTGAGGAGTTGTCAACTCCCTCCGTCTATATTAAGAAGTGCAATGATTTTATGTCCAGAGAGAAGAATAAAGCATGAAGCTGAGAAAAAGAAAAAAATCCCTGATCCGCCACTCCCACAGAATACAGATACATACACGCACACAAAAACAGACCCATGCATCAATACACAGGCGCAGACATCCGTGCTCACATAAGTCTTACCATATCCATAGACACTGCTAAGATTCCTACAAGCTTGCCCGTTCCTAATCCAAAACTCTCAAGAGGACTGGCACCTTGAAGTTCCCTAAGCCATTTAAGAATACTTTCATTAATTTGCATTTCCCTGATGATTAGAGATGTTGAGCATGTTTTTCATGTGTTTGTTGGCCATTAGTCTATCTTCTTTTGAAAAGTTTCTGTTCATGTCCTTCGCCCGTTTTTTAATGGGGTTGTTTGATTTTTTCTTGCTGATTTTTTTGAGTTCTATATAGATTCTAGTTATCAGCCCTTTATTAGGTGTATAGCTTGCAAATATTTTCTCCCATCCTGTAGGTTGTCTATTCTTTCTAATGATAGTTACCTTGGCTGTGTGGAAGCTTTTTAATTTGATCAAGTCTTATTTATTTTTGTTGTTTCTGTGATTACTTTTGGGGTCTTCTTCATAAATCCAGTGAGAATAGCTTTTATCAAAAAGTCCCAAAACAACAAATGTTGGTATGGATACAGAGATAGGACCACTGATACACTGCTGGTAGGATTGCAAGCTAGTACAACTTCTATAGAAAGCAGTATGGAGATACCTCAAAGAACTAAAAGTAGACCTACCATTTGATTCAGCAATCCCACTACTGGGTATTTAACCAAAGGAAAAAAGAATTCAATAAAAAAGACATCTGCACTCAAATGTTTATAGCAGCACAATTCACAATTGCAAAGATGTGGAAACAACCCAAATGCCCATCAATACATGAATGTATTAATAAAATGTAGTATATGTATACCATGGAGTACTACTGAGCCACAAAAAACAATGATGATCTAGCACCTCTTGTATTATCCTGGATAGCGCTGGAGCCCCTTCTTCTAAGTGAAGTATCACAAGAATGGAAAAACAAATACCACATGTACTCACCATTAAATTGGTACTAATTGATCAGCACTTATGTGCACATATAGAAGTAACATTCACTGGGTGTCGGGCAGGTGGGGAGACGAGAGAATGAGTAAACTTACACCTAATGGATGCAGTACACACTGCCCGGGGGATGGGCACACTTGTAGCTCTGACTTGGGTAGTGCAAAGGCAATTTATGTAACCAAAGTGTTTGTATCCTTGTAATATTCTGGAAAAAAAGAGAATATTTTCATTAAGTTCTCTTTTTGGCTTATTTTAGCTATGTTGTTTTATCTTATTAGCATTTTTTCCAGAAATATCTCAATCACAAATTTTATTGAGAGAAAAAACTTGGTACAGCATCAAATTCTCACAGATTTTGGAAGTACAGGCAAAAAAAATCAGTATGAACTTGGGATTTATTTTAATTCAATTGGACAAATGATTATTACTTTTAAAAAATATACCCTTTATCTAGAGTCTTACATAGAAACATGATACACTTATGCACCATGTTTGAAAGTTGGAAGTTTTCTATAGCTTTAATAACAAAACTAAAGATAGTGTCAACAGAAATTATTAACAGACTTGCTTAACCTGCTTTAATGAAATCGTCAATTTTGTATTTTCCTTTAAAATTTTATTAATGAACAAGTTAATGATACAGCTCATAAGGACTCAATTAGAAAATTTTAACTGTTTGAAACTAATCAAAATGAGGAGTCTATGGTGAAATTTTCAGAGTTAAGAAAATCACATGAATTAGTGCCAAATTGGAAATGACTTTGCCATCAGATTAAGTGACTATAAAGAAAGTATCTTTATGAAATTATCGAGTATTTATGAATTCATAGTCGATTAATTACAAAAAGTTATATAAAGTTTTCTGAATAATGCAGGTAAAATTAATGTAAAATCAATGTCTACCCCTACTTTTTAGATAGAATAAAGATTTTCATCTGTATATATCCCATTATCAAATAGCTATTGGGGACATAGGGTGCCAAAATGGGAAGATTTTAAATTTCAGATTTATTGAAAATTATCGTATTGTGACTTCATTCACTGGAAACTTTAGACAGTGATTCTACAGTTTTTTAAAATGTTGGGTGAGAATTATATTAACATTCTAATTTCTAGATCTGATTAAAGATATAGTCTGCTGATTGAATATTTTAGAAAGTAGATTTGGATGATCACCTTACATGCTATAAAAATCCTTACAATTTACATGTGGAAATACAATTCTTAAAGACTGAATTAAGAAATTAACATGCCGCTGTATCAGTTTAGTTTCTACACTCACTCACACACACACACAAATTGTTATACAGAAAAGATACAGTTTGATTTTATAGTTATAGTTGATTTTACATTAAAATTATCATTATTATTTTGATGCTGTTTACTTTTTCCTACTCATGAAATGAGGAAAACAATTATCTTCTGAATTTATCCTTCTTGCTTAGTTTGAAGAGAAAGGTCTTTTAAAAATATGAAATATCCTAAAGTTTATTTAGTGCAGAGCATAAAAATTATATGTCCGTAGAATCCATGTCTGCTCTTGGCAATTTTTCTCTTGGGTGAATTGGATCCCAACCACTCCCGCCTCCCTCATTCTCTTCTTCCTGAGATCTACTCCTGCCTTCTATGCCATGTTCTGCCTCCTTCTTCTGATACCCCATTTCACAGATATAGATGTATTTGCTCCTCGTTTCTGCCTTATGCCAATCCCTTGCTTGTTCCTGGAATATCATTTATTGTCTATTGTCCTAACCTGGGGAAATTGTATAATGCATTACTTTCTGGAATAAACTTTCTTTAGGCATCTAAAATTTTCTTCTACCTCTCTGGTATCTGCTCTGCTTCAGTTGGTGGAACTAATTCTAGGTCTCAGGTTTTCCTAGTTTTTCCTGTATCACTACAGTGAACAAGATCATATCTAAAGGACATGTGAGGCCAGAGATGATTAGGGTGGGGGGCAGGGAGAAATAAATAGGATCAAGAGCTTTGTTCAGTAGAATTCACTGTTATACGATATGTTTTGTACTGAATTCAGGGTTAGTATATTTTTATTCCCAACAGTCACAAATGCTAAGATATAAGATGGGTTTTTAATTTACTTTGTCGTTTGTATAGTGTACTAGAGAAACAGTTCTGCTATAGTCTAATGAGGGAACTGGATGGTCTCGGGTGTTTTGGTGAATAACTAATGGAACTACTATTAAGATTTTTGGTTAATCCTAACTGAGAGTCTAGACTAGAAAGCCTAAAGCAGATCAGATGTCTATCTATATAGGCTGCTGGAGTTTCGTCTCAAGAGGATTGTTGATTTCCAGGATGGGCATAGAATATGAATCTTAAGAGTCATTTCATTTTGTTAGGTCCAGTCCAGACTAGGGTGCATCACAATCCATTAGGAAAGCTGGCATCAGAAAGGACTGGTCAGACTCAACTGTCTTATGATATTGAACCCAGGTTATATTTAATATTAAAGCAAAAAGCAACTGGTCTTACTTGGACCGCTACTTGTCTGGGATGTGAATTAACATTACAGAAAAACAGAGCTTCTATGACAAAATATATTTGAGAAATGCCAGGTTAAATAAAAAGTAAACACAGTCCTTTATTGAAGGACATCTCAGGGACTTTAATATATGAAAGGGCATTGTGAATCTCTTAAAAAGGAATATTTTGTGAAGCATTTTTCAAATGTTTCTGACCAGTGATCCAATTTTCATTCAATGAGCACTGCAGAGCATGAATATTTGGCACTAGCGTAATTTGGGACTTAGATTTAAGGGACACCATTCGATGCAGTGTTCAGTCTGAATGATCATTTGCAAACATGGTCATTTACTAAAATAAATAACATATGTCAACAAATTTAAAAAATGGCCAAATGTCCATACAAATGTTTTCTTATGATTCTAAACTCATAGACTAAAAATAGCATTTCTGCTGAAGTAATTATGCTTTGAATAATTAAAATTCTGAGATTTAGGTCTGCTTATAGCTTTTGGGCTTAATATTTAATGTCATGGTAGAATTTGGCAGTCACAGAGGGACACCGAACCTTCAAGGATAATCTATTTGGTCTCTTTTACTAGATTGTGTGTTGTTGATATTTGTGTCCTTGTTGGCTTCTGGGAACTGGGCTTATTTTCTTGCTGACTTGTGGCAATATATCCATTATTACAAGTATTTTTTTTTAAATGTCCTTTTTACAAGGTAAGAGAGAGGGGAAATAAAAGATAAGGACGACAAAACACTATAGCCTATCTGGAAAGAGTTTTCAATTTTTACCAAGCCAGTTCTATGCTCAAAAATGTTGTCAGGGCCGGGCGCGGTGGCTCATGACTGTAATCCTAGCACTCTGGGAAGCTGAGGTGGGAGATTGCTTGAGCATAGGAGTTCGAGACCAGCCTGAGCAAGGGCAAGACCCCGTCTCTACTAAAAATAGAAAGAAATTAATTGGGCAACTAAAAATATGTAGAAAAAATTAGCCAGGCATGGTGGCACATGCTTGTAGTCCCAGCTACTCGGGAGGCTGAGGCAGAAGGATCGCTTGAGCCCAGGAGTTTGAGGTTGCTGTGAGCTAGGCTGACTCCACGGCACTCACTCTACCCCAGGCAAAAGAATGAGACTCTGTCTCAAAAAAAAAAAAAAGATGTTGTCAGACTGCTTGCAATATGATAAACTCGGAGTTACCACTATTACCAGCTTACTTCAGATACAATAATTCCCAGAGCAGAGTCTGCTCTTCATGGAATTTTTTGTTTCAGGCTACTTGACCACTGAGTATAGGTTATCAAAAATGCAATATTCTTCCTGTTTCTAGGAGGCATCTAGTTATGCTCTTGGATTCTTCTCTGTGTTGAAAACTGCCTTCTCTATCTACCCAAGCATAAAGCAGTAATTTGGAGATCTAAGTTTTTAAGGAAACAATATATGTTTAGATGGTTTAAGAGTGACTGGAGGAACTGAAGGAAAGATGCATTGTGGAAATACATCTTTTTAAATTAGAGCTAAGTTATCGAGTGCTTACTGTGTCAGATACTTTTGTAAATCATTTATGTGTATTTAATCTTCACAACGATTTTATATAAGGAAAATGTCGTTATTATTCCTGCCTTCCATACAAGAAAATTGCGGTGAAGAGAGGTGAACTAACATTCCGAAGGCCACACAATTGTAAATGAAGGAGCTGAGAGTTGAATGTGAGCAGTCCAGCCTCAGAACCCAGACAATTTGAGAATCACATTGCTTCTCTCAGCAAAAGGGAGGTACTGTTCATTAAAACACACTGGAATAGGCCACGAGGGTGAATAAGATATTATGATGCTAGTTTACATTTTTTAATGATTTGAAGTTTTAACAAGATGTGTTTTGTAGCTTTGCGCATGTCGTACATCTGCTCATAAATTTTCAATAATTTTGTGTCATGCTGCAGTATAAATCAAATCAAACCAAATCCAAATGAACTAACCTACTCTAAATTTATCAGTGTGTCAAACTCCCCATATTTTGACCTTTTTTATTAAACTAACTTATACGTTATGTAATGCTATTCTCACGAACGTATCACTAAAATCAGCAGATTTATTCAATGTAACCTACTTCCATGACTTTGTTCATATCCCCATTGGAAAGTCTATTCACATGTTTTGTCTGCTTGTCTAACTAAATTCTTCCATGCAGGACTATTTCACAACTTACTTCTTCCATGAAAATGCTAATCACCTTATATGTTTTCTTGCTCTTTGAACACCTCTGAAATGTTTTACATTTGGAATATATTTTACATCATACTGAATTTGACCCTTGAGTGTAATCTCAAGGAAGGTGAGAGTTCACTGGACAGAAAAGCTGCCTGAGCTCCGGGTGGTGTGGGAGGTATCATGGGTGAGGAAATATAATAGGATAATACGAGGAAGGAGCAAAGTAGGCTTAGAAAATGTGGTAGAATTCAAGTTAAGGGGCAGTATATAACCTGCTACCAAATAAAGAATCGATGCTAAAATTAAGGAACCAATGAAAGATCTTAACAAATGTGTGACTTTTTGGAAAAATTCCTGGCTAATCAACGCTACAGCTGTTAACCGAAAGGAACAATGGCAGTGGACTAGAAGAAAAGGGACATGTTTAGGAAGCATTTTATGGTCGATTCAATGTGGGAAAAAAGAAAAGAGAATCAAAAATGATTTCTAAGTTTTTGACTTGGGCAACATAATTTATAATAGTGCCATTAAGTGAATGAAAGATTGGAGGGAGTAGGTGTTGGAATCCCCTCGCAGAGAACTATTCTAGTCAACGTATCTGCAGGAAGTTAGATGACAATAGGCAATCGTAAGACAGAAGTATATGGCTAAAGGGAGAAGTCTGTAATGGATATATATACTTGGGATCTTAGCTTATTGGTAATTATTGATTCTAGAGGCCTGAATAAAAACAATCTGGAGAGTATGCAGAATAGCAGAGAATTGGATAGATTCTCCTATTCCCCTAATCATTAATGGATACAAGCCCAAATCACTAATGGATTTAATTATAGCCTTGAATCCATTAAAACAATGCAAGAGTAAGAAAACAAACTAGTGTAGAACAGTTTACATGTGTGCACTGGCTGTCCTTTTTGATTTGGTATTTGTAAGGAGTGTGTAATCTGGAAAATACATTTATTTAGTATTAAAATCTCAATTCAATATATACAGGGGATCTGGACTTGCATGTAATTAAAATGAATCTTCTCAAGTGAATTATTTTGAACATAAGCATAATAAATAACCAGCACTAACTAATGTACATTCAAATTGAATTCTTTTATTTTAAATATTCACATTACGGGAATTCATTAGGCCTGAATAGAACATCATTATTTACATATCCAAGGAATAACTTCAGTGCTAAATCAGTGAGGTACTTACACAGAATATAAGAAATATGACTGAAGAAAGAGTTTCTTTTTACACATACAGGCTCAGATCTTTTATACATTTATTTCTGCCTTGGAATCTTAGCACAGATTGCTTAAGTCATTATTAATTGCTGAACAAAATTTCACAAAATAATAGCAATCACACCACATATTTATAAGCCGAGAAAGACATCCATGAGCAGGGATCCATGTCGTGATAGCATTTTTCAGGGAAGGAAATTTCAAATGACATCTCCAGTTTAATTTGTGGAAAGTACAAGTTCTCCAAATAGCTGAATATACAGATCTCCTATGGCATCTTGCCTTTCATGGCTTATTAAAATATTTGCTTAGCTGCCATAAAGTATTATGTTATTTACAGGTTGAATCAATAAAGGGAACAATATGGTAGGAAACGAAGAGATCAGATCAACATTAGCTGAATGTCACATACTTGGTAGGTGAAGTTGGCCTTTACATTGCTAGGACTGGCTACTTGTCATTTGAGTTAATGCTTTACTTTCAGAATGTAGCAAGACTCAGTTGCATGATTTTCACTTGGAATAGTAGCTAGAGTTAACTTTTCTTATCATTATATTAACTTCATTGAAGCTGTTAAAATTGAACTTGAAGGAACCAATCTATTTCTGCAAATAAATAAATAAATAAATGAATGTATAAATAGGATTCCCACTGTTTTAATAACATAGCAATGAAATTACCTTCCAACAGTGTAAATGCTTATATTGGTGTTTTAAGTCACCAAGAGCTATGTTCTATCCTTAATATATCAGGATGAATGACTAATTCCACTGGGGGAGGGGGTGATTTGTCCACACATATTATCTGTTTGGAATTAAGCCCTTTCAAAAGCACAAGTATATTTTCTGAAAAGCAAAAACGGAAAACAAAACAAACCCTTCACAGAATGGAATATTTTTTGTTATTTGTAAAGACTGCTGTAAATTATCAGCATGTAAAATTTCTCCTGCAACCAAAATTTATATTTTTTATACATTTTTAAAATTACTTAAGTTACTAAATAAAAAGGCTAGGTTCACCTTTTTCTCCCTACCAATTATGTTGATTGACTGTCTACACTGCCTGGATATTCTAGATTATTGCCCAATTTAGTGTTGTGCAGACCTGACCTCAAGTGTTTTTTTTTTTCCCCCTGGCAGTAGTACTGATTTTGGCAGTGTAAAAAAAGATACACCATTCTTGGTTATAGAAAAAGCTGCCAGAATACTGTGTTCATGGAAAGAAACTAGTTAAGATGATTTTTTCACATCTTCATGCTTTGTAATATTAGGTTGCTGTACAGTAAATTGTATCATTTGCCAACAAATAATTTTATTGCCAAAAATAAACTCCAAGAAGAAAATTTTGGGGGGAAATTTACCACAATATGCTGCAAAGTTAGAAAAAAAGCAAAGCAGCATTGTCTATTGGCTCATTAGCACTAAGAATAACATTTTCACTTATGTTTAAAAAGGACTTTTGAAAGGGCATGAATCATGCACGTGAATTGAGGCAAAGCCTCTGTGTGAGTTGGCAGTGTAAGTTCCCCCAAAGCTGCATGATTCACCAGATGCATGCATTTTTTTCACCTAATATAAACACAACCTTAATATTGTCATATAATTTCTAGCACATCTTATTTCAAACATGCATTAGCTACTAAAATAAGATTTTAAAGAAAAGCTGATGTTTGATATAAAATAATCATGTTTCTTTAAGTGTGGAAAAATACTCTACAAAAAAATAAGTATAAAAGTGATTTCTGATCAATGTGTGATTTTAATCTATAAAAATCCAGATGACTAATTAGTGTGCTTAAAACAACCCTATAGGGTCTGCATCGCAATAATACACACATGGAAAGTTAATAGCATTAAACAACTATTAGCACAATGCAATTAAATCCTTATCAGAAATAACATGAACCTATAAACTGTACATTTGGCATTAGGTTTCAGAGTATTTTTAAGAGTTTCCTTAAATATGACAATACAATAGTGCAAAATTACATTACATTAACAAAACTTATAATTATCATCTAAATAGTTTATGGATTACTGACACTTAGAATTCACATATTGGCTAAAATTGGCACATTTTATTTCAGTGTGATAGTTTTCACATTGCTTGAGTGTAAGTCATTTTATTCAAAGTTACACTTGAACCACGTAGAAAAGGTATTGGAATATATGTGTCTATATGTGCACTCTTGAGGGAATGAGTCAAGAGGAAGCATGTGAAGTCCACATTCTTCATTTGTAGAACTTCCTTGCAGCTTTCTTCCTGAGAAACCCTTTAATCAGAGCTCTTAAAGAAATTACTTGTTAACTTTTTTTCTTCCCCTTTGTCATGGCTTGTGGAGCATGGAAGAGAGCAGGAAGAAAACAAGAATATGTGGCAGCTCGTGCCCTGTGCCAGGCTGATTAAATCAGAATTTATAATCAATAAATCACGACTTATTAGGAGCTTCTCAGGTAATTCTAATGTAGAATTCATCACACTTGTTTACAGATGAGAAATCTGTGGCCCAGAACTGCTAGTGAATTACACAGGACATTGTGAAAACTTGGGCTCCAATGCTTAGTTTACTGCTCCTTTTCTTGTTTCTTGTTGACATTTTTCTCCTTTCTGCAGCATTGTGAACTTGAATCTAGATACGAACTTGTTACAGCTCTTTACTTTTTCAACGTAAAACCCTCTACTAAACACACATGTTGTTCTGGAATCAGGACAAGCCATATTATTACAGTGAAGATGATTAATCTCAATAGTTTCATTCAAGTAACTTTGACCAGTTACATTTCTGTAGGCAAACTTTACTTATTATCTTCATCTGATACATGATTTAATTCTTAGGGACTCTAAAGCAATGCTATTTTTTATATTGTCACAATTACTCCATTAATCCTGATTCCTACCCAATCTTTGGGGGAAAAAAAGCATTTGAAAAAATACATTGTTTTTGAAGACTGCCATCATGATGATAGCTCCAAAAATTTGCATTTTATTTAAGGACAAAAAAGGAATCATTATTTCCACTATTTTTTTTTTCCTATCTCCATTTCCAGTGACACATAGCCTGTTAATCTTCCAGAGCAAGGGATTTCATTGATTTGAATGTAGTGCATCTACAGACTGAAAGGGTTATTTTTCCTTTCTAAGTAAAATCCTGGTCTCAAAATCCTGGTATGATAGTCTCTGTCCTTTGATTAATTATTTTAAAATAGTATATAAAATATTCTAGATAGATCATCTGTTATCTAAAATGCTGACTGCTTCCAGTTTTACGTAGAAAATCAGATAATCTCCCTTTGCTCAAGGACTCTTGAACAAGAAAACAATTATAATAAAGTCCTGATCTCATTACAGTCTCTGGAGACATGTATCTACCCTAGATGAGCTCTTCTCCAGCAAGCTCACCTTGGACAAGGATGGCATCTTCAGGATTATCTCATTTGAGGGACTGAAGGTGGCTAATGAGGCCAATCCAAGATTGGAAGATGCGCTGTTGTAACTCTGGCACATATTTCTCACATAATGAGTAGTCCTGGGTTGTTAACTTAGTCTTTGGATACTGTTTCTGCAGAGCCTGCTTTTCTAGCTCCTGCACCCTCATTAATCAAAATGGAATGCAGCTGTGTGTAAAAAGTTAACATAGTTAACATATCTTTCTGTAGAAATGGCCCTTAAAATTTTTCACATTAAACTTATATTTGTTTTTCACATTGAAATTCCAGCAAGCTCTAATTTAACATACTTTACATATGCAACTAATTCAAAATTATTTGGTTGCCAGAGAACTCAGAAAAATAATTCAATTTTTAAAGTTTTCTAATGTTGTAATTGAAATAATAAACATTTCTTATGTTCTTTAAAAGAACACAGTTAGAAACTACTTAAAAATACTATTTTGAATATTATTCATTTTTTCACACATAAAAATATAAATTTTCCTTAAGTCTACTTTTTTGTTCTAACACAATACAGCTTAAAAATTGTGCACATAAACAGTTGAGATTATTCATGTCAAAATTTCATATATTATGTAATTAGCAATTAGAATAGTCTTAATCACAATCTAGCTAAGAATTATTTTATTTCTGCACCATTAAACAAATACATTCTTGTTTGTTGAATTTATATCCTAACATTTAAAAGTAACTATTAGCAGCTTTTTTTTTTTCTTTTTTAGTTTTGGAAAAAGTAGATGGAGACTTGATTCTTTTCCTAACAAATCATTAGTTCTGTGTCTAAGCTAGTGGACCAACTGAAGTGATGGATTAAATCAAATTGTTGAATATTTCTAGGCCTCTTGCCTTACCAGAAAATGATCTCTAAGTATCTTCCTGCTATTCCATTCCATGACTTAAGCTATCCCAACTGATAATAAGCTAAATTGACTATTAGTTTACTGATTGCTCATAACAAGGAGGGAAAATTAGGCCTGCTTGGGCTCCAGTTACTTTAAGGAATGGTGTATGGGTTTAGTAACACAAACAATGCCTATTCCCCGCTGCTGCCTGCTCCTCACACCCCTTCCGCTACTCAGCAATTACAGAAGATGTAAATACGTGCTTCCATACTATATTTATTCATTTCCCTTCTCCTGAAGATTATTCCTTTGGCTTGCCTAAATTTTCAGGGATTCTTACAAGCTGTCTGCTTAACACCTTCAGAGTTTTAGAACTGAAATTGTGGGAATACTTCTGGCTTCCTCAAAATTGTCTTTTATAAAAATAAAAGATAGTAGCTGAACACTTATTACCCAGTCACTTAAGTATAATTTCATTTGTCCTCACCGAAAAACACATCGGGAATATGTTGCCTCTATTATACGGATGCAAAATCTGAGGCTAAGAGAAGTAGAGTAAGTTGAATACAACTAGTGAATGGAAGAGCTCAGATTGAATTCTAAACTTGTGGTCCTCAAAAATCCATGGGCTGCAACTGATTGCCATATCTCCACTGCAAATTACCTTTCTACCTATCAGGCAAGGACTTTGGAACCCAGGAAAGTGGTCTTATAAACACACATAATAGATAAGCAGATCACAGAAGCATAGATCCTAATAATTCTCTAGTTCAGTCTTTCCTGTTGCAAAATATAAACATGCAGTTAGAACCTAGGGAAAGAATGAAAGATATTGTTTCAAGTTATACAACATTTTCTTTTCCTAATAGTTTCTCTAGGCCAAGAACTGCTCATGTCTTTTTTGTGTACTGGTGATTCCTAGAGGTGGCCCCATACTAATATTACCTGTGGAGACTTTACAACTGTTTTCCCTCTGGGTTCTTCCTCAAACCAAATAGGTCAGATCTCTGGAAGTGGGACTTGGACATCCACAATTTTAAAACCTCTTTAGATGATTCTAATGTGTATTCAGATTTGAGAATTAATGCTACAAGCCACTCACAACTTAAAAGAATGTCTGTAGACCATAGATAACCTGCTCCAAATCACAAAATTGATTAGTGAGTTCCACACTCATACATAAAATAATTTGGCTTGAAGTAGAGGAACACCTCAAGAAAGGCAATACCTCATATTATTTGAGTAATAGAATACTTGCCATTTAACAAGAGGGGTGAAAACCTCAAAACTGGTGGCCCATCAGAACCATTTGAGGAGATTTTTAAAATAAAGATTTCAGATCCCATCTCATACCCAGAGACTCAGAGGTTGTGTATTATTAATAATCTTTCAAATGATTTTTATTCAATAATCTAGGAAGTCCCAAAGATATATGTGTGTTTGAGAACCACTGATGTAAGATAGAGTGGTTCACCAAGTGTAGCAGGAACAGAATAATATAGCAAATGTATTATGAAAAACATGGTTTTTTATTGAACCAATTTGAAGAGATTCTAATTGTATGGGGCAGGGCCCAGGAATCAGTATTGTTAATAAATACTTCTGGTAAGTCTCGGTGAGGTGAAATAGGAGCCATGCTTTGAGTAACACTGACAAAGGTGACTAGTGTTGGAGAATTTCTTTGTAACTCAAAATATTTTCAAAGTAAATCAAGTGCATGAACATATATTAACTTTAAGTTTAAAAATAACTAAATTTTCTAAATGTATTCAATCTAGCTTACTCAAACTATGCTATTTTATTATCAGTTAGGGATTGCCTTGTATGTTTCCCCTGCCTTTCTGAATTTTTTGCATCAATAAATATTTTGGATTATTATAATGACTTTGGACATACAGAAAAATCTAAAATATTTCAAAATAATGCCCAATATATTGTTGTTAAGTTTTTAGTGAGTAGTTAGTTCAAAAAACATAGGTAGACAACTAAGGGGAGGGAGGAAATAAAGGAGGAAGATTAGTTAATTGAGCATTTGTTATATTGCAACTCTGCATTAGGTTCTTTTCACATATTAGTTTAAATAATTAGTTTTACACTTTAAATGACTACATAGAGAAATAAAAGGGGAATCTGGAGTATTTACTGTCAAAAATTATTTTGAGATGGTCATTGAAATTTTATTTGCAAATTTATGCATATATCAATTGAGATCTTAGACAAGAAAGTGATAGTGATAGAAGGAACCTTATAAACGAGGTCCAGAGAAGTTAAGTGGCTTTCCCAAAACTACAATTTGTTGAACTAATAACCCAGGATAGCATTCACATTTCCAGTTTAGCAGGCTATCCCTCATTTATGTTATGTTAACTGTTTTATAAAATGAGTATGAATATGGATCCATTCAATATGAATTACTAAGAGGGAGAACACTTTGGACAGAAAAAAAGCAATTCTTAATTGGCCAATGTTTGCAATACAGTGGAATGAAGTTAGGGAGGAAAGAAACCATATTTCTCTCCATGCATAGTTTGGTATTAAATATCTGCCCTTCACAGTGCTTGCACTTAATATTCTCCTTAAATACAAATTTTCTTTCCTATTAGAAACAGTTAGTATGTTATTAATATTTGAATAGAATGTTAACATGCTCCAAATCCTTTTTAATTTTTCTTGCAGTGTTGTTTCTTTTAGGGCTTTAACATGTGGTAAGACAAGTATGCCTTCCTGCTGCATCCAGGCAGCAAACTGACTAATAAAATAAATATATCTCCAATTTGTACGAATAAGCTGGTACTGTTAACACATTTAAAAAATATATTTTGCATGACCACTAATGACATTCATTTATTTTTCACAAGTATTTGTTGAGACCCTCCTCTGCATTAGGAGCTGTGCTTATCCTTTAGATTCTGAATTTTGTTATATTTAACAGCTTGACTGTAATTTGTTAAGAAGTTCCTCTAAATGAGATCAGAGTTAAGGGAGCTCAAAAATATGATCAAGTACAAAGTCATAATGTGAGGATGTAAAATTTGTTTTAGTAACATTAATTCATGCAAAAAACATTTTCTAGGTGATTACCTTAAGACTCATGGAATCTAGTTTGAAAATAGGCAGGCAAAAAAATATCAGTAGCATAGTTTCATATTCTTTTCATATTTAACCTCCAATTAGAGGCAAGAATTTAAAGGCTCAGCAAATAATTAGTAAATATTCTGTTGCTTTACACATTAAATGCTCTGAGCTTTCTACACCCTCACAATAGAAAACATTTCTGCACATTCTACAATTACCATGTTTTTACAGTAAATATAAAAATTTTAAATGTATACTGGTTTCTCACTAGGATTTTTTTCAATTCTACTTCATAGTGTCAAATACATACCTTTCATAATATGTGTGACTGTCATGTCTTTCTTTTTCAGACTGTAATACTGATGGATGTGGACAATTCAGTATATATTCTTATTAGTAAAGCCTGCAATGAGTAATATGTGACTATTCTTACTGAGGCCTACAATAATTAATATTTGAACATTCAGACAATTGAAGCTAATAGCTTTTTGATATTTTGAAATAAAACATTTTAAATGGTCTGCTCTACTTTTATATTCACACTTAATCCCAGGTATAATTATAAGATTTTATAACCAGTAAAAAGCCAATTTTGTTGAAATCAATATATCTTTTGCATGAAATATTCTTCAAAATTTGTAATCCACAGGATTTATTGAAGGAGTGGCTGAGAACCATACACTTTCTAGAGGGCTGCATTTCACTTAAATGTAGTGAAAGCCCATTTCCTTCTGCTAAAGCTCAACTCTTAAAATATTCACACCAGGAAGAATGCTAACAAGTGTGGGTTTTTTTAATGTACCTCTTCAAAAGTAAAAGTTCTGCACAGAGTACACCATTCTACAGTCCCTAAATAATACCAATAAGACTTTCACATTTGTAGGAATTGAGATATATTTCTATGATAAGGAGGGAATGTGATGAAAAAAAGTGAGATTAAGAGAAGACCCTTAAATTCTAATCCTAACTACTTTCCCTAGCTGTTGTACATGTGCGTGTATGTATGTGTGTGAATATGTGTCTTGAATAAGTAATACCTCTGGATCTAGTTAACTCATAAATAGAAAGAAGAGAGTAGTTTGTAAACATAGTTAGAATTCCTTCTAGCCCTAGAACTCAGAAATCAATGGATGCAGAACTGAAAGGTTCAGTTGAGTCATTCATTTTTCACTTCAAATTCAGAAAACTTATTCTTCTGGGACTTGGTAATGGGTTTTCAATGTACCTGTTAGTCAACTAGTAGTATTGTCTTGGCTTGGATAATGTCAGCCTTTGATTACAGTCATAGCCAAGAGAGGGTGTAAATTCATGGTCAACTATAGAGGCAACTGCCCTCCAGTCTTTCAGTTCTTTGAAATCATGAGTTGAACTCATATTGAATGCTTTTCTGCTTTCAAAGAAAGCAGATGCTTTCTAAACTTGTTTACCATGCATCCTCTTAAGATCCCTATACTTTTTATAGGTCAAAAAAGACAAAGTAAATGTGAATATATGAATATGATTACTTTAACAATAAAATAAATATGGGCGATCTTTACTTATCTAGGAGGGAATCCACACATACATATTATTTCTTAATGCAGAGTGATTAGAAGGGGCAATATGGAAGGAATCTATGTTGGGCCAAATTAGTAGACTAAGTTTGCAGCTCAGAGACATCTAAACTTGCTAAGCAATTGGGGAAATGTGCTACTTGTTTTTCATTAAATCAGTAGTGACCCAAATATACTCCATTGAGAGTAGTATGTGAATGAACATACACTTTGGCTGGAATTGAAAGGAAGCTTTCATATGTCTGTCCATTTTATCGTAAGCTCCTTTAAGGCAGTGATAGTACCTTGTCATCTTTGCGGTAGTTAGGGCATTGCCTAATGCTGCATACCTGTTCAATTATGGCTAAAGAAATGAACCTGGGGATCAAACAATCCTATATCCAATGCAGGAGTATTCTTCTGCTCAAATCCTTCCACTCTTAGAGTAAGTTCATTCTCTCACAAGGCAGTGTGAATTGTTGAACATACCTCTTTCTTGCTGAATTGAAATTTATTTCTCTCTAATTTCTATGTGGTATAGAAGATTGTGGATTTGAGTTCTGCCGAGTCAAAATGTAACAGAACTGTTAGAATAAGTCAAAAATAGACCTAAATGGATAAATATTCTAATTATTTTGAGGGATTTTTGGCCTGAATGGAATAAAGCCCTTAAAGATTCCTTTGGGGAATGTTTTCCTTGAACAATCATTAGCATTCCATCTTTTCTCACCTACTATCTCTGCTTATATCTGGTTCTTTCCTTCTCTAACCTTATGGAGGAAAATGCCGTAGGCAACTGCAAGTTAAGGGATAAATTCTGCAAGAATTTAGTGTAACGATAGGTTTATTTTGGTTTTCTAAAGCCCTGAAGACCATGGTCACATGTGCTATGTATGAATAATTACTAAAATGGAACATAAAACATCTTCTCCAATTAATACCTCTCAGCTAGAACTGTCACTTCCTTGAAACAAAAATTTGTCCATGATTTTCAATGCCATTTATTCATTCAATAAATCTGCATTAAGATCCTACTCTCTTGTAGCATTGTGTAAAGATTCCCACGTTATTATATTTAATATCTTATATTTAAGACCTTGATGATAATTTTATTTATGTTCTCTTAAACGATAGGACCTAAATCAACTGATAATGATGACTTAAATGCTATGTCTGTTTATTTGTCCATATGGAAAACAAAACAGTTTTAGACATTGGAGCTTCAGAAAAAATATTTTAAATTGATAAGTAATTAAAAATTATTCATAAATGGTACCATTTATAGATATATTTATATTTATACATATCCTTTCTCTTTGTTATTTGAGGAAATTATTTGTTATATTGTAACAATAAGTGTTATCAGTGTCAGGAAGAGAACTGTAGAACCGTCTTAGATTTTCTAAAGTGTTATTAGGATTATTTTCCAGGTACTGAAAATTACAACAAATTAGATATTTAAAAATACTTAAATAATTTAACTTAAGATCGTGAGAATAAGGAGCTGCACTTTCAAGTCAGCTTAATGAAAATAAATGGAAAGTCTAATAGCTTCTTAAATAGAACAATTCTGCTTCACATCTTCTTATTCACCACATGAATAAATCTGCCTTCACAAATGTGGTAAACAGGTAAAAAATAGATCGAATAGAGACAGTTACACACTTTGTTCAACTTTGAACTCAGAGAGGTTAGAACTCAATTGCAATATGTTCTTTCTTTGTTACAGTATGCAAACTTGGAACTAAAGATTATAATAGTGAAAATCTTTTATATTTTAAGATAAGCGTCTTTGTCTCTGAAATAGTGTGGAAACAATAATCAAGTCACAAACTTACATTATGGACAACTACAAAACTGTGAATAAACAACGTTTACAAATGATAGTGAAGAATAAATTATTTTTCAGTGTACATAACTAGGTATATACAGGATAATTTAAAACCAAATGGAATGATTGCTAATGCTGAGCTTTTAAAAATCACCCGCAAAATATACATGTTACGAAAGAGAAGGTGATAAAAATAAATTGTGACCCAAAGGTACAGTATTATTATATTTCTTTTCTTATCCTCAAAACTTGGAAGATATCTCATCAAAATATTTTATCAAGTGTGAAAATGATGAAAAATTTTAATTCCAAAACCATTTCTCTAAATTACCAACAGACTTATATTCTTGATGCCTTTTCACATGGTCACAAGCCAAGCAGGCATGTGATTCCCAAAATCGTGGAAGATTTACAGTGAAATCCTTCCTCCAGTTAAAGTAACTAAGGTATAACTTATTGTTTTTGTCGACTTCCTTCAGATACTTTGCTAGCTCACTGGGAGAGTTGTAATCTTCCACATGAATGAATGAATCTGCTGGAATATAATTTTCATAGTTTTCCCTAGATGGCCCCAGAACAACAGGTACAGAGCCAGCCAGAAAAGCATTGTAAAGCTTTTCTGTGATGTAATCTTTGTGGATTGAGTTTTCAAAGGAAAGATAAAATTTACAAGTGGATATGGTAGGAATCAAATTTTTATCATTGACATATTCTCCAAATGCTTGCCCATAGGTATGGATTTCAATGCTTTTGCTTAGCTCATTGTAATACTTGACCCTGGCATGCTCAGGGTTCCAGTTACTTACAACCCAGCACACCAACTTCTCTTTGCTTGGCACTTCAAACACGAAAGGGCTGGTGCTCACTGTCAAGAAGCCATAAGGCACTTGGATATCTGAGTCACGGCGGTAAGTCAGAGTCAGGTTGAACAAGTGCTCAATACCACTCTTCTGAGGCGTGTGAGTTGGCGATTCCAAATTCATCCAAATCCATTTCTGGAAGGGTGGCCTAGCCTGCTGAGGTAAATTAGTCAGATCCCAACTGATGTCTCGGTGATGGATCAAAACTGCATGAGACTTGTTGTACAGTGAACGGTCTGTGGTGAGATGGCATCCTTGGATATTGAACATTGCTTGGCAGGATGTAAGGTCAAAAGTCTGCCCAAATGGCCACACCCATACCAGAATAGTAGTTTCATTAAAATAATCAGTTTTGGTGGAGAAGAAATTTTTCATTTTCAGCACAGAGCTGGCTGACTCCATTGGACTGAAGATCCAGCTGTTGGTGGGCTTGATGTAAATGAGCAGACATGCCATGAAGCAGCCCAGGATGATGCAGACGATTAAAAATGGGCGGAGAATTCCTTTGGATGTTGATGTCATAGTTTTTTTCTGTGAAACAGAGAAAGACAGAGGGGTAGGTAGGGGCAGGGATGAAGAGATAAGCATACATATAATTTGAGATAAATGTAATATATTCTAAAATATACTTAATCACAAAATTAGCTGCATTTTCCTTTTCAGTGTTTTCAAACTATAGAGAGAAACAGAACTTTCATTGAAGCCAAGTAACTGCTTTTATAAAGAGTTTCCCATAAACTGTTCTCTACAAATAATGATTCTGAATTTGTTGTAAATATATCAGCATATCTTCAAACTAAAGAACATTTTTTTCAATGCCATTCCTACCTTTTCTGTTTTTATTTGCTTGTAGAACTGGTACAACAGATTGTCATCACCAAACCCGTGATTAAGATTTTTAGTATTCTAAAAGCACATCAGATTAGTGAACATTTCCCAGTTGACATAATCGCTTATCTCCTAGTGTATCGAGACTCTAATATAACTTTGGCGTTCAGATGGAATTCAATAGAAAATCAAACTTTTCAAAGGAAAAATGTTTTTGTTGTTTGGTATAAGTTTATCTTCATCGTTTATAAATATATCAGGATAGTCATCTTGTAAAAAATGGCAACTCTTGATTTGATATCTTTTTTTAAAAATAAGTACACTGATGTAAATTTTGATAAATTTAAAAACCTCATTGCTTTATTTTTTTATTCACATATTTTTTTCTTACCATTCTTTTCGTTTACTTTCACTAATCTGCAAGTACATTCAATATCTACCAAGACGTAAAAATCGAATGTTCTATTGGTGTTACAACATTCTTACTTATGTGTTCTTACTTATGTGGTATTGTGGCTTTAAAAAAAAGTTTATCTTTGTATTAAAATGATACCAGGGTGTCCGCAGCCGCCCCGCGCGGGCGTCGCTCTCAAATGCTGGCGCCGCCTCGCTCACCGAGCTCGGCCGAGGGAGAAGGCGGGTAGGTAAGCAGGTCCTCATACCGTGGCCTCCACACAGCGGACTGTCGGTGAAGCACCCAGGAAGCAACTCGCTGCAGAAGCCGCTCGCCAGAATGCGCCCTCTACTGGAGGGGTGCAGAAACCTCATCGCTGCAGGCCTGGTACAGTGGCACTCCGTGAAATTAGATATTATCAGAAGTCCACCGAACTTCTGATTGGCAAACTTCCTTTGGAGCGTCTGGTGCGAGAAATTGCTCAGGAGTTCAAAACAGATCTGTGCT
The DNA here is from genome assembly GCA_963575035.1 of Avahi laniger. Lineage (NCBI taxonomy): Eukaryota > Metazoa > Chordata > Mammalia > Primates > Indriidae > Avahi > Avahi laniger. The sequence goes on from CAUYSK010060983.1 coordinate 46,275, forward strand.
TCCAGAGCGCAGCTATTGGTGCTTTGCAGGAAGTAAGTGAGGCCTATCTGGTTGGCCTTTTTGAAGACACCAATCTATGTGCTATCCATGCCAAACGTGTAACAATTATGCCAAAAGACATCCAGCTAGCATGCCGCATACGTGGAGAATGTGCTTAAGAATCCACTATGATGGGAAAACATTTCATTCTCAAAAGAAAAAACAAAACTCTTCTTTCTGTTATTGATAGTTCTGAACGTCAGATTCCCCATCCCATGGGGTCAAAAGGTACCTGAGTAGATGATTGCAAGTGGAAAAATAGGGAACAGAAATCAGGTATCGGCAGTTTTTCCATTTTCATTTGTGTGTGAATTTTCAATATAAATGCAGGGATGTGAAGCATTAATGCAAGTCAAATGTTTCAGTGAACAAGTTTCAGCGGTTCAACTTTATAACAATTATAAATAAATCTGTTACATTTTTCTGGACAATGCCAGCATTTGGATTTTTTTAAAACAAGTAAATTTCTTTTTTTTTTTCCTTTCTAATCTTTAAATTTTTTTTTATTTCAGTATATTATGGGGGCACAGATGTTTAGGTTGCGTATGTTGCCCTTGCCCTGCCCCCAAGTCAGAACTTCAAGCATGTCCATCCCCCAGATGGTGCGCATCGCACTCTGTGTGTGCATATACCCATCCCCTCCTCCGCCCTCCCACCTGCCCGACATCGAGTGAATGTTCTGATGCTATTTTTATAAATAAGAATTTGATAAGGAATACTAAATGATGTCGGTACAGATTCATTCTCACAATAAAATATGCAAAACATCTTGTATGTGTAAGTCCCTATTGGAAGAACTGGAGGAAAATGGCAAATTCGACAGAAGCTTAAAGAATATTGAGGAAGACATGATTTATTGTATCAGGATTCTATTAATTGGCCCCAACTTTCCCATACTTCTTAGCAGTATGGTAACTTAAAGGAATGGTGGTGAATATGGTCATGTTCTTAGTCAGTCCTTTAACAGAATAGCTTTAAATACCAAAAGTAGGCCTTAAAATAAGTGT
>CAUYSK010060984.1:0-20300 GCA_963575035.1 Avahi laniger
ATAATAATGACCATCAGAGAGAAATATCCCCAACTAGCTCAGTTGTCAACAACTCTCTGTTGAGAATCTGTTAAGGGCAGACATTGGGCCGGGCGTGGTGGCTCACGCCTGTAATCCTAGCACTCTGGGGCGCCGAGGTGGGAGGATTGCGTGAGCTCAGGAGTTTAAGACCAGCTCTTGCAAGGCCGAGACCCCGTCTCTATTAAAAATAGAAAGAAATTAGTCAAACAACTAAAAATAGAAAAAATTAGCCGGGCATGGTGGCGCATGCCTGTAGTCCCAGCTACTCGGGAGGCTGAGGCAGGAGGATCGCTTGAGCCCAGGAGTGTGAGGTTGCTGTGAGCTAGGCTGACGCCACGGCACTGTAGCCCAGGCAACAGAGTGAGACTCTGTCTCAAAAAAAAAAGAGGGGGGGCGGCAGACATTGTAGGAGAAACAAAACAAAAATGAATTAAGACTTGCTGTTTACCTTTGTGGAGTTTTAATATGAATCTCAGTAGTTTCAAAATATGCCTTATGCTACAAAATAAGTTCTGTCAAAGAGCAGAGACAGTGGCTCTAAAGTCAAACTGTTCCACCACTTAATAGCTTGGTGAGCTTGATGAAATGACTTAACCTCTCTGTGCTTCAGTGTCATTGGCTGTAAAACAAGATAACATGAAGTACCTACTTCATAGGGTTGTGTTGAGAATTAAATGAATCAATGCATATAAACTGCTTAAAGCAAGTCCTGCAACATAGAAAACATTCAATCAATAGTATTAATAGTTATTATTTAAACTATCAACAAATATTATATCCCTGTACGGTCATATCAGCTAGGATGTTTATAAATTTAGCACAGGAAGTCCTCATCTCTTGGTTATTTCAGGAGTTGGCGTGTATCTTTACACAGAAACGTTGTAATAGATGATGCTTTGTTCCCAGGCCCTAAAACAAAAGGCTCTTTAAGCCATATTATCACTTAAGGCTTGCAGTTTGCAGTTTAAACACACATTTAAAGCCATTCTATGGTAATAGCAGAAAATAAAATGAAACATTTCTGATAAAAACAGAACCAGTAGCTTTTTGTTTATCTTTAAAGTTGGCATTTGAAGAAAAATAGGGTAGATTTTAAAAGGATGAAGAGAAATATGGCAGTTTGTGACAAGATGACAAGAAACATCTGAGTACTGGAAAGGCTTTAGAGTTTGACACTCTAGTTTTTTTAGAAAGTCTTATTTCACTTTGGGACTTATATGGCTTTTCCCCCCCAACCATTATTAGAAGTGGTTTTGCACCTGTACATGGAATTAAAAGACAGAGGCAGAAGAGGACAAAAGGAAGTTATATTTTTCTTAAAACGATATGTATATATGTGGGAGAAAAAACTGTCCAGAATGGAATTAACTCCAAAAGTCAGCAGTCTGGACTTTTGTACTTTCAACAATTGAACTTTCATTTATTTATTTAGTTGTTTGTTGGTTTGTTTGTTTATTTTGAGACAGAGGCTCATTCTGTTGCCCAGTCTGGAGTGCAGTGGCATGATCATAGCTCACAGCAACCTCCAACTCTTGGGCTCAAGTGATCCTCCTGCCTCAGCCTCCCGAGTAGCTGGGACTACAGGTGTGCACCACCACGCCTGGCTAATTTTCTCTTTTTTGTTGATATGGGGTTTCTCTGTGCTGCTTAAGCTGGTCTTGAACTCTTGGGCTCAAGCCATCCTCCTACCTCGGCCTCCCAAAGTGCTGGGATTACAGGTGTGAGCCGCCGCTCCCAGCCAGCAATTGTACTTTCATAACCTGTATACAGCAAACACTGGTACCCAGGAAATGGAGTTGAACCTTGTACAGGGTTCCTGCCAGCCATACAGTACAGTGTACCATCATCGTTTGGCATTGTTTGTCATTAATACTTTATTCTGTTTTCCCTTATTTTAATTAAAAGAGGAGAGAAAATTTAAAAAATAAAAATAATATGTTCCCATAGAAATAAATTACAATTGGGACAGAGACTACTCTCAAAGGAACACGTCCTAAGTCTCAGTCCAGAGTCCACTGATTAACTGTGAAAGAAAAGAAGAAAATTAAAGAACAGGCCAGCTATTAGAAATATATATTTGAAAATTGTGAAATAAAACTAAGAATTTGATTATCCATTTTAGTTCTCTGGAAATGAAAATCCACATAACATGTACATTCATATGTAGTATACAAATCCAGCCTTTTCACTTGATTTTCAGAAATGCCGTGCATTTATTTGCACAAGAGTAAAGGCATGCTGGGTACAAAGCAAGAACGCACGCTGAGCGGGGTGGCTCCCCACGTTGGCCACCAGGGGCACTATTGGCCCATAACTGCCTGGCTATGCGACCCTGCCCATGGGGGAGGGGCGTTTTCAGCGTGGTTTGAGAAGGAAAAAGCAACCTGCTGTCTAATGCATTCAGCTGGGTTTTTTTACAAATTAGTATTCGTAATCTAAAGACTGCCAGAGATTCAGGGTGTAATTAAGTTTTTGCTGCATCACTAACACACATCGTATAAATGCTTTTCACTGTAGTCTTGGGGTTAATTTACTCTCACGTCTCCATTCTCTCAAGAGCCTGCAGAACTGCTGCAGTTCTGACACGGCCCGTAGCTTTCCTCCGATGAAGCAGTTGATCTTATCTCTCTGAAATCGGAAACACTGAATCTAAGGAAGAATCTGACCTTGGGTTTTGATAAGTCTTTAAAGTAGATAAACTTTTGCACTTGCATTTATCTAAGCGCTGTTTACGTGGAGAGAGGGCTGAGACTGTGGACTAAACCAAACTCGTGGTCGAGAAAACCGCCACCGTCCAGCCCCACTGGGCTCCTAGGACTCTGCTTGCAGATGCAGGGCTGCTGCCCGGCCGCAGCGCCCTCTCTGGCGCTAAGAGTTTTGCTCCTGCAAACAAGCTGTTGAGTTGGGGTTTGTTTGGGTGGTTATTTTGGTTTTTGTATTTTGTATTTTTTGTTTGTTGTATTATTTTTTGCTTTCTTTCTTCCTGGGAACTTTTGGAGAGAAGTATGACATTCTTTTTTTTTTACATGGCCTAAGTCACTTTAACCTGTGGAAAGGACGGCTTGTGCGCGGCGAGCAGATGCTGCTGCAGAGCTCACATTCCGGGGCCTGGTACGTCTCTGTCTGGTCCGAAAGCCAACCGTGGCCAACCACAGTGATTACGTCCTGCACTGCCACGCTCCCGAGTGCAGTACAAAGGACAAAGATTGCCATTTATTCTGCCATAATAAACAAATAGGGTGCAGGGTAACGATGGAGACATATAGTTTAATAGAAAGAGCTCTTGGTCATTGAGGTTATTTCAACAGATGGCAGCAGAATCTATTACACGTGGGCTTTATTGGTGGATTTCTCAGTGAGTACCATATTTCCAAGTGTGGGGGATATACTTCCTGTAGTATCCCACGTGTATTATACTATATTTTAATTTTTTTCTTTTCTTTTCTTTTTTTTTTTTTTTGATACAGAGCCTCACTCTGTCATCCGGGCTAGAGTGCAGTGGCATCATATCATAGCTCACCACAACCTCAAACTCCTGGGCTCAAGCGATCCTCCTGCCTCAGCCTCCCTCACACCAACTTGCCCGGCTAATTTTTTCTATTTTTGGCAGAGATGGGGTTTTACTGTTGCTCAGGCTGAGCTCAAGCAACCCTCCCACCTTGGCCTCCCAAAGTGCTGGGATTGCAGGCGTGAGCCACCATGCCCGGCCCCGTATATACTATGTTTTGAATGTTCCTTATTTTGCTGTTACTCATCACACTTTACACATGTCTCACATGGTGTTCTTCCCAAGGTGGATATGATTTTCCACAGCACTGAAGAGGAAGGCGGATCACAGCACGGCATCAGGATAGGATGAACTATGCTGGCGTCAGAAACCCTGATATCGCGGTGGCCTAACACCGTAAAGGTTTGTTTCTCATTCGCGCTGATGTTCTTGGCCAGAGGGTCCCCAGGGCAGCTCCTCTCCAAGCAGCAAGTTCAGGGATCAGGGCTTCTTCCGCCCCGTTCATTCGCCCTCCTGCAGCCTTCGCTTCCAGCCACACAGATGAAAAGAGAGCCAGCCTCGGAGACTGTGAAAGGTGTTTATGCAAGGGAGCGCTGTACTGGAAATGAAACGGTTTGGTGGATACATAGAATCGTCTCTGTCGCAATCATTAGTCATTATTTCTAAAACTTTCTGTAAATATCAATTTCATCTTTCCATTTCTACTCCAGCTTGTTGGATTCTATAACATTTCTAAACAATAGGGAGAAATGAAATAAAACTTTCATATCCTTGCAACATTATCCAAAACACTTTAACCTACAGAAGCACTTTAATCTATATAAGATTTTCCAGAATATTCCTTACCCCAGAAGAATATTCTAATTATAGGCCACTCTTCATAGATGGAACAACACTGACTCTACTCCCGCTCACCCAACACTCCCACCTTCAGATTTCAGCCCATGTTACAATTAGGGCCTGTAGCCACTGGTACGGTCCACGGCTTCAAAACCTTAACTCTCCCATACACAACAAAGAGCATTAAACTAGAGCAATGTTTCCAAACTTTTGGCAGATATCAATCTTTCCAATTCAGGAATGAGAGATCAGAATTTCCAGAAATTCTCCAGAATTCCAGAAAACATCAATTCTTCTTAAAATGCTGCAGAAATTCTTCCTATTCTTTATTCATTATTATGAATAGCTAAAACAAATTTGCTTAATAATTAACAAATATTAAGTTTACAAGTACATACAAAGAGCTGTAGCCTATAGCAAATATACCAACACTGAAAAATTATCAGTGAAAGTTAGCAGGTAGTATTTGCATAATTTAACATTCAGATCTCCTGGCAAAGTTAACAGCACTGCATGTGGAAATTGCCAATTTAAGAATTTATTTCTCTTTCCAAACTTGTTATTTCTTGAAATGCCACTTATTTGTGTAATATATACCATGCATATAAATGTGTTAATATTGCTTGTATGTGAAAGAATGACTCACTGTCAGAAGCAGATGGGACCTTGAATACACACCTATAAAACATGGCAACATCTTCAAATGACACTGACTGATTAGATCCGGACCCTTCTCTCCTAAGTGTTCTTGTCCTGGTTGCCAAGAATGTTGATGTTTACCTTCAGCTCCACAGCAAAACCTTCCCAGGGACAGCTGGAGAGGAATTCCGGTGTGGACACACTGAACCACGGCAAGTACAGCTAACTCCCTCGCTAGGACTAGCAGTGATAACCTGTTTGCTAACTCACTGTCATTGATTGCCAGGCTCCTGCCTGCTGTCGCTGGCCTTGGAAGAGTCCTTTGCCTTTATCCTTTCCCCAGTATTTACTAGTTCTTGTTTTCTTTGCAATTTCTCCCAAACTGACCAGGCACAGTGGCTCACGCCTAGAATCCTAGCACTCTGGGAGGCTGGGGTGGGAGGATCACTTGAGCTCAGGAGTTTCAGACCAGCCTGAGCAGGAGTGAGACCCATGTCTCTACCAAAAATAGAAAAAATTAACTGGGCTTGGTGACTAATCAGGAGGCTGAGGCAGGAGGATCGCTTGAGCCCAGGAGTTGGAGGTTGCAGTGAGCTATGATGCCGCCACGGCACTCTAGCTGGGAAGACAGAGTGAGACTCTGTCTCGAAAAAAAAAAAAAAAAAGCACTACTCGTGTCTGAGCACTTTCATTACATTGTTTCTTAATTATTGATGCTAAGAGCTAATTCACCCATCTTCACTGCCCAGAGAGCAATGCGTGGGGCATGAGTCAGAGACGTGACGCAGAGAGCTTTCCAGTTTACAAAGTGCTTTCACTTACACATCCTCCGATATGATCCTCATAATTCTCTAAGGGAAAGGGCCAGGTTTACTCTCATTACCTAGAGGAAACCAAGATTCACGGTAAAATGAGATTGAAGGACAGATCTACTCTTACACTGTTGATGACCTGGAACAGCATCTGGAGAACCCAGTGTGGGTCAGAGATGTGTAAAGAAAATGGGTATGATAAAATACCCCTGAATCTAATTTTACCCAAGTGACCAACTAGGTTAAATGAATCTTGCAACTTAATCCAACCCACTTTTGCACAACATGGAAAGGCACAGACTAGTTGCATTTGTAGCTTCAAGTCTAGCAGCACTTTTTACTGTGTTCCTGCTGTGCTTATTACCACAGTGAAGCTTTGCAATAGCCCGGGTTCAGCTGCAGAAAGTTGCCCTGTGACCATGATTTCAGCCTCGTGGGCCACCACCGAATTCCTACATAGCAGGTGCGTATAGTCCAGTCAACTACTGTGGTGAGCAAACCAAAATGCAGCTGGGGTCGTATTGACATTGCCATTTGGGAGCCGGTATAGTGTAGTGGTTTAGAGTTTGGAACACTAAACACAGCTTGAGTTCAAAATCTAGCTTCATTTTTAAGAGTAGTACAACCTGAACGATTTAGTTGCCTTCTCTGTAATTCTGGCTCTTCAACTATAAATTGATAAGCACTGGCACCAAATTCAGATGTTGTTGTGAGGATCAAATCGGACAACAAGTTGTCTGGGACACAGCAATATAGAAGATATGTTTATTATTACTGTCTGCTAAATGTGTACATATGTATGAATGTAAATGCAAAGAAAATAATCTGGAAGAAAGCATATTAAACTGGTAATCCTGAGTATTCTAGTAAAGAGGGGTGAGATTTTGGGAAAAGGTGGTTGGAAATGATGAGGGGCTTATACAATTTACTCTTATTTCTGAATTCTTTTTTTTTTTTTTTTTTGAGACAGAGTCTCACTCTCTTGCCTGGGGTGAATGCTGTGGCATCAGCCTAGCTCACAGCAACCTCAAACTCCTGGGCTCAAGTGATCCTCCTACCTCAGCCTCCCAGGTAGCTGGGACTACAGGCATGCGCCACCATGCCCAGCTAATTGTTTTTTTTTCTATTTTTAGTTGTTTGGCCAATTTCTTACTATTTTTAGTAGAGACGGGGTCTCACTCTTGCTCAGGCTGGTCTCGAACTCCTGAACTCAGAACGATCCGCCCACCTTTGCCTCCCAGAGTGCTAGGATTACAGTCATGAACCACCGCGCCTGGCCTGAATTTTTATTTTTTACAATGAGAATTTATTTATCAATGAATAATTTTTAAAGTGATGCATCGAAATGAATGGTCATTGCAGCTCTGTTAGAAAACATCACATCACATATTAAAAACACCTTCATTTCGTTGAATAATACAGGTTTTGTGTTTTCTAAAATAACCCTCAAATATCTAGAAAAAAACATATTTCATAAAAATCATCTTAATTTTACCATAGGAAATTATTGCTCTAGCAAAATAACTAAAGCAATACCGTAGAAACCTGAGTTAATGTCCTCCAATTGCATTGTCTTAGAAATTTCATGTCATATAATCATAATAGAAGTTAATATACACAGCAATGCCATATTTTATGGGCAATAGGTGGCAATGCCATCTATTTTCATGACCATGTTGCTGTAGAGATCGATTATTGTCTTTAGTCTGCTGCAGTCATACTATGTGCATACTATGTGTATTTGTTTCCACTTCATAAATTTACATTCATGTGACCAAAGAAGTTCCAGCCATAGGCTGTTGTCACTATTTCATCTGGGCCACAGCCATGGGTTGTTATGTAGGGCATGTGTCTACAGATGATAATAGAGCACTACAACAAAAATAAACTTTTTAAACTACAATTAGAGAGGAAGAATAAGGCCAGGCGCAGTGGTTCACACCTGTAATCCTAGTACTTTGGGAGGCCAAGGTAGTAGGATAGATTGAGGCCAGGAGTTTGAGACCAGCCTGGGCAACATAGTGAGACCTCATCTCTACAAAAAAAATAAATAAATTAGCCGGTTGTGGTGGCGAGCATCTGTAGTCCCAGCTATTCAGGAGGCTGAGCCAGGAGGATCGCTTGAGCCCAGGAGTTCAAGGCTGCAGTCAGCAATGATCGGGCCAGTGCACTCCAGCCTAGGCAGCAGTGAGACCTTGTCTCAAAAAAAAAAATAAAAAAAGTTCTGGTGTTTTGCTGCATAGTAGGGGGACTATAGACAACAATAAGGTATTGCATACTACATCTCAAAATAGCTAGAAGGGAGAATTTTGTATGTTCCTATTACAAAAAGATGATAAATATTTGAAGTGATGAGTATGCTAATTACCCTCATTCGATCATTACACAATGCATATATATATCGAAACATCACATTGTACCCCAAATATTAATATGTATGTGTCGATTGAAAATAAAAATCTTTTAAAACGTACTATACTACTTGCTGTGGATGAATTGTGTCCCACCCCAAACGCACATGTTGAGGCCCTAACCCCCAATGTGATAGCTGTTTGGAGATATGCCTTTGGGAGGTGACTAGCTTTGGGGGAGGTCTTGAGGACAGGATCCTTGCGAGGGATTAATGCCTTTACAAGAAGCGACCGACCGGAGAGCCTGCGCTCTCTCTCCACCGTGCAGGTTCCCGGAAAGACGGGCCTGGGCAGGAACTGCATCAGTCAGCACCTCGCTCTTCGACTTTCAAATCTCCAGATCTGTGAGAGCTAACACCTGTTGTTTAAGCTAAAAAAACTTTTTAATTTAGAGCCAATGTTCTGCCCACCAATCGAGAATTTTTCGTGACTTTTGTGGTTAGTGTTTGGGAATATTGGTAAGAACGATAACAACGGTTCGGACACTTCTATCCTTCATCTCAAGGGCCTAAACGACATTAAGAAGCAAACTTTGGGAAGGAGAGCTGTGGTAGAGACGCTTCTGGAACTCCTTTGATAGGAACCGGGGTCCCTGCCGGGCCATCCCCTGCATGTCCAGGTGACGTGTGAAGCCACAGGGACCTGTGAAGGCGGCTCCAGCCCTCCCAGCTGCTGAAATTGCGTTGAAGATGACTAAGTTACAGAGAGGTCTTTTCAGTATGCTAAGCCATTCACATTCTCTCAGAGGAAATAAAGCCTTCCCCACAGGCTGAGAGTTGCGGCAGGGGGTTGGGAAGGTGGTTAAGAAGAGAGAGGGAGAGAGCCAAGCAGAAAGGGGGACGCAATCCCAGGAACGGTCTTTCCAGAACCGGCCCAGAGGTGGAGCGTCCGCTATTACATGACATAACCACCAGGTGGCGCGTGGGAAAGCATCAGGTTCAGGCCCACGGGTGACAAGCTTGGGTTAAAAACCCACCAGCTCGCTGGGTTCACATCTGCAGTCAAATAGAATTATTAATAGGTTTATGACTGTGGGGATTTATACACCCTGGGGAACGGTGCAAAGCTTAGATAAGAGGGAATTAGAAGGGCCTTATAATAGGATTTCAGTTTGTGTTAGATGATTTGGGGAAGGAAGTGTTCAACAGAGTGAGGGTGCTGTAGATTGGGTGCTTTCAGAAGGTGGGGACAATGTGATGATTGAGCATTTTAATCATTTTTACCTGAAAAGTGGCAGGAACCAAACTCAGCTAAAACTGTCATTGATAAGGAAGCTGCAGTTGCTTATGTTAGCCAGGAGAGGGGGTGTTTGGTCATTTCTGTAGTTCACACCGCGTGCTGTTGTTTTTGTGATAAAGGGGTGATCACACACTGGTCTCTCTTTTGTCTCACTCCATCCCAGTCAAAGTGACCCCATTAGACATCGCTGTTCTGTGAAACGGTTTGTGTTGGCAGGTGGACACCGTGCTCTGACTCGGTGCCAGGCTAGTTCCTGGCTGAGTTTCTTTTTCACATGCTTTCTATCCACAGAGACACCAACCACCAACAGGAGCGTTTCCAGGAAGCCACCCTTTAGGAAAGCCCGTGTACAGTGGTAAAAGTTCAACCATAGTCTTAGATTGACCTGACTTTGCATCCCAGCCCTGGCACTCATTGGCTGTGTGACCTTGAGTAAGTTATTTAACTTCTCTGGGCCTTAGTTTTCTCCCTTGTAAAACAGAGCTAAAAATAGTACCTACCTCTTATGGAAATTGGGAAAATGAAATGTGGTAACATATATAGAACACTTAAAACAGTGCCTAGCACATGACAAGCATTTAACTTAGACTATCTACCCTTATCATCCTTTGTCAGAGGTTGCATTCTCTTGGCAAGCCACGGTGCACTCTGGAAACCCATTCAGGGGGCTGAAAAATCAAACAATATTCGGTGTCTATGAAACTTCTACTGCTAGAAGCTCGGGAAGGTGCTGATGGATTGTTTTCCATTCCTGGTTTGTCAAATAAAAAAAGATTCTGGGCTTACTAGGAGAGACTTACTCAAAAGGATTATTGCAGGCAGTGGGGAACTCTGGCAACAGGATGATACTGCGATGCTAAGGTCTGCAAGCTCTCAGGGGGTAGGTGAAAAGAGTTTTCTGTGACAGAGGAGTAAACAAGGCCAGGATGAACAGGACGTGGGAAAGTGGAGTGGAAGTAACAAATCAGAGCAGATCAGAGGATGTTTGACCCCAAGGGGCTGCTTGCTGGCTCCGGCTGAGGGCGGGCCAAGGTTCGGAGGCCCGAGAGAGGAGAGAAGCTCTGTCAAAGTTTGGTTAACAAGCACTTTGCTCCAATCGATTGGTGGGAACAAGCAGTTGAGCTAATCATTTGTGAGGCAAAGGGAATTTTAAGGTTCTCAGTCTGGTCTTCTCATAGGTACAGAAGAGGGGCATCTGTGAGTCTTAGCCATCGGGAAGGGGGTGTCTTTGCAGTAAGCCGTTTTCCGGAACATGAGGCGGGGGGAGGGTTCTTAATCTTCACTGTCTACCAGGGTCACAGGCCCAGGCAAAAAAATTGACTTTATTAGGTTGCAAATCACACATTTCCTATTTTTCAAATTGTGGTATTTCAAATAAAGGATGAAATACAGGCTTTCTTATGACCGGAGGGATTTCTGGGTCCTTATATAGAGGAGCACAGCTGCATGGAAGAAGAGACTAGGGAAAGAGACGCGTTTATTTGTGGCTCCCTTGGCAAACTGGACCGTCTGGGGTACAGTTGCTTGATACCGTAGCTTGTGTGGCTCTCTGACCTATCAGTGATTGATAAGAAATAAAACTTAAAATGAGGCCACAGCACAAATGCTGAAACTGCTCTTCAAGCCGTGCTGGTTCCGCAGCCCTGGCGGCCCACAGCTCTCTTTCTCGGAGCTTTGGCAGAGTCCCTGCCCTCGGCTGCCGTTGCGAGGCCGCGCACTGGCAGACCTCCGCGGCAGGGCTCTCTGCCTCCACGCACGCCTGAACGTTTTCCTGCGTTGCTTACTTGGCCAGTTGTGGAAGAATCCAAACTCCTCGCCGGTGCTGCGGCGCTTTCTATGCCAGTCTGCATCTGCAACACCACCCCTCTCAGTCTCGCCCCTCCTTTCCTAGCCCTTTGTTCTGCAGCGACTCAGCCTGAAGGCCACTAATTCATTCAGCAGTAGAGCCGGGCGGTCTTGTGCCTCCTGCCACTTGCTGCATTTCCTGGAAGCCAGCCTGGATGTGGAACAGACCCTGAGCGGTGACCGCGGAGTCCCCAAGCCTGGCCCCAGCCCCCATGAGCATCTTTGTTAAGCAGATGTTCCCGACAGGGTCTGAGCAGTCAAGCTTTGATTTACTATCCCTTTCGAGAGAGCCGAGGGAATAAAGCTATCAAGTACAAGCAGATGATTTGAACTAATTCTGAGGATTTGAGAAAATGCTCAAAATCCAAGTGGGGAGTGACGAGCAGCCGTCTGACAACTGCAACCGGGAAATGGGTGACGTTTGTCTCTGGTCCCCACTCAGCCTCCCGGTCCTTCCCTTTCCTCTTTCCCTAAGAGGAAAAGGAGCCTTCCTGCCACTTCAGAAGCCAATGCCCTCTCCCCTTGTTAAAACCAAAACAAAAACTGCTGTTCTGAAAGAAAGGATGTGAATCACAGACTCCTGTAATAGCTAGAAGGAACCTGAGTCAATTATCCAAGCCAACTCCCTCATTTTGTAAAATACGCGTCACTCTGCATTTGGAAATCTAAATCTGGCCCTTTTTCTTTACACATTGGAAGGTTCTAATTATGTATTTTCCTAGAGGTGGGAGAAACGAAGCCGCTTTTCATCAGTTGGTTTCCTGCCTTCCCCTGGAGGCTGCTTCTCCCAGTAAAGAAGGGTATTTTGTGGCGTCTCAAAGGAGAAGCCAGAAACCATTTAGAAACATCCTTGCGCCCAGTGCGCCGAAAGGCATCTGAAGCAACGTGAATTGTGCGTTTAAAGCTAAGACTCTTAGCGAAGAGACATTGATTAGAGAGGGGAGTGGGTGTGGACAGAGTGTTTGGTCAAATAAGCGGATCTACTGCTCTTAACTCATTTATGTCTGCTGAGAATTCGTGAGCAGGAGTAGGAGGGAGATGGCTGGGATGTGCTGATTTGCAGCTGCAGCTTGGGCAGAGTACTCCTGTTTTGCTCGGAGGAGAATTCACTTTCCCATTTTCCATCCCTACACTCCAGATAAAGCCGACTCAGCTCCAGGGACGGACCGTGCGACCTAGACTGAGCTAATCACATTTTTACACCCCTGGTCACTGTGACTGGTTCAGACACGGCACTAGACCCAAGCTGGTCCAGTCATCGAATCCCAAGTCTTGTGCTCCCCGGAACAATCTGTCTCTATCCTTCTCGTTGAACTTGAGCCTAAGAGGCTGTGAGGCTGGAGCCACCACGCAAGCAACTACTTGGAGCCTGAGGATGGAACCAGCACACAGAGAAGAACAGACTCAGCCAAGAAACAGAGAAATCCATTTCTCCTTCGCACCGAATCAGGCTTCTCCCACAACCAGTCCTCAATTCCAGGAGTCAATAAATTCCCGTTCGCCTTAATCCAATTGGATGGAGCTAGTTTCCTATCCGTGGGCACTCAGAAGCCTACCTGAGAGAATCAACATGCTTCACATAACAGGAGCTCAAAAAGTTTTTGAATGAATTTCTGAATCTATTAATAGTATGTGTTTATCTTTAATGTACCACGCAGTTATACGCACACACTTCAGCGTTTCTTGGTTCCTTGCTTCAAGTGAGTTCAAGAAGCTTCCTGTGTTTAAGTTCAAAGTAGATAAAGGGTAGGAATTATTTTTTTGTTTGAAGATGAGCAGAGCTTAAAGTAGGGGAAGAAGAAGGAAGAACGAGGGAAACTAGAGCTGGCGAGGATAAGAAAATGAGTGGAGGCTTCCAGAGTCAGGGGTCACCTACTCAGAAGAGCGGCAAAATTAAATTCCCTCCAAAAGTTGGATGCTGTTGCTCTACCTTAAAGGAAGAAATTCAGAATAGCACAGAGATAAGTCCTTTTAAGGCTTGCACCTTGAAAAGCAGAGAATCTCAGGGCACTACAAATGGCATAAAGTGGTTCAATACTGTTGGAAACTCTTGGCAGTGTTTGGGAAAAGAAAACTTATCTTTTGATCTATGTTTGGAATTTTATTATACTAGGTAACTACTGAAAAGTTTAGTGGCTTAACTCAAGTTGAATATCCCTTATCCAGAATGCTTGAGACCAGAAGTGTTTCAGATTTTGGATTTTGGAATGTTTATGTATACGCAATGCGATATCTTAGGAATGGAGCCTAATCTAAACATGAAATTCATTTATATTTCATATACACTTTATATGCATAGATTAAAGGTGATTCTATTAATATATAACAATTTTTAATAATTTTGTGCATGAAACAGTTTTTATTTTATTTTTCCTTGTGGGCATGCTTGCATGGGGGAATCTGAGTGTGCAAGGAAAAGACATATAGCAGCTGAAGGGGGCTTGGAGAGTCTTTGTCCCCTTGGGGTGCTGATTAAACTGCGTATTGTGTGCCTGCGTTTTGACTGCGACCTAGCACAGGAGGTCAGGTGTGGAATTTTCCTCTATGGCATCATGTCGATGCCCAAAAGATCTCAGATTTTGGAGCATTTGGGATTTTGGATACTCAACCAATACAACTAATTTATTTTGCACAAAGCTTTGTAAGTAAAGAATCTGCCATCAATACATGAGTGGATTAATAAAATGTGGTATATGTATACCATGGAGTACTATTCAGCTTTAAGAAACAATGGTGATATAGCACCTCTTGCATACTTCTGGATAGACCTGGAACGCATTCTACTAAGTAAAGTATCCCAAGAAGGGAAAGACAAGCACCATATGTATTCACCATCAAATTGGTATTAACTGATCAACACATAAGTGCACATATAAGAATAGCATCTATTGGATGTCAGGAAGGGGGGAGGGGGAAGGGAGAGGAGGAGAGGGGTATATGCATACACAAAGAATGCAATGCGCACCATCCAAGGGATGGACACACTTCAAACTCGGACTTGCGGGGGGAAGTGGGGGGAAGGTCAACATATATAACCTAAACATCTGTAACCCCATAATATGCTGAAATAAAAAAAAAATATTTTTGCTCAGGAAGCAGCATTGCTTTACATTCTTTAACATGGTATTTCACAGAACATAAATTTTGTTTTTTAATTTTAATGAATTCAATGTATCAAATTTTCCTTTATAATCATTTTGTCCTAAGTCTAAAAAATATTTGCCTAGTACTAGAACACAAAGATTTTCTGTTTTTTCTAAAAGTTTTATAGTTTTAACTTATAAATTTGTCTGTGATCCATATTGAGTTAATATTTGTATAAAGTATGAGGACTTAGGCCAACAGTCTTTTTTTAGACGTCTAATTTTCTACCTTTTTCAAAAGTCAGTTAAGCATATTTTTATGGGCCTATTTTTTTTTATCTCTCTTCTGTTCCATGGATTTACGTGTTTATGCCTCCACCAATGCAACACAGTTTTGTTTCTTGTAGCTACATAATACATTTTTAAACAGATTACAGTGATTCTTCTCATATTATTCTTGTTTTTCAAAAGTTCATTTTAGCTATTCTAGTTCCTTTGTTTTTCCATATAAGTGTTAGAGTATTAGGAGAGTATCATAGAGTACAATAATAATAATACTTTTGATTTTGAAAGAAATTGCATTAATCTTTAGAATATAAAGTCTTCAAATTCATGAACACAGTACATACAGCACATGTCAAATATTATTTCATTAAACATTATTTTGTTAATGTTAATGAGAAAAAAATATTGATTTCTGGCCAGGGCCTCTATCTGTGTAGAGTATGCACATTCTCTCCATGTCTGTATGAATTTTCTCTGGGTAATCTAGTTTGCTCCCACACCCAAAGAGTTGCCCTTTAGGTTGATTGTCATATTTAAATTGTTCTAGTATGAGTGAGTGTCAGTCTGTGTGTGTGAATGATCCTTGTGATGGAATGACATCATGTCCAAGGTTGGTTCCCACCTTGCACACAGAGTTGCTGGTATAGTCTCAGGCCAGATGTGCCCTAAACTAGAAAAATTTGGTAATAAATATCTTACTTGTTTTCTTATTAATTATTTTTATATGTTATATATAGTTCAAATTATTTCAACATTTAATACTAGAAGTATTTTTGTGTTTATTTAGAAGTTTGGTGATATGTTTGTGACCAGAAATATGCTATAAGCACTTAACTCTTGTTTATATCAATTAGCATATAGAAAAAATTAGTTTTGTTGTATGTTGTTTCACTTAGAGTTGCAGTTTCCAAGAATCTATTGATGATGTTGAAGACATACTGTATGTATCTCCACTTACATCTTTTACGTTTACTTTCATCAAGGTTATATAGATTTCAGCATCCAAGCACTACACATACATTGTTAGATTTACATCTCAGTATTTTGTTTCTTGAGCAATTATAAATAACAATATATTTTTAATTTTGATGCCCATGGATTTATCAATAGCATGTAGAAATATAAATAATACTTGTATGTTTACCTTGCATCCTGCCACCTTACTAAACTAACTTCTTCATTCTAGAATTTTTGGTATTATGTATTTATTATTTTGTAAATATTTTGGGATTTTCTATGTAGATAACCATGTCATCTGCAAAAAGGGAGAGATTTATTTCTTCCTGACTGATCTGTAAGATCTTTATTTTCTTCTGTTGACATAGCTGTCTATAACTTCTAGCACTATGCTGAGTAAGAGTGGTTGGAGTAGACAAACTTACTTCATTTCTTATATTACTGAAAAAAATTTCAGTCTTAAGTCATTAAGAAAAATATTATCTATAGATTTTTTTGTTTGTGAATTTTTTGTAGGTGCTTTGTATTGAATTCATAAAATTCCCTTTATTACTATAATTCTGAGAGTTTTCATCATTAGTGGCTGTTGGAGTTTTATCCAATGTCTTTAATGTATAGATCAATATGTTCATTTTTTTTATTCTTTAGCTTGTTAATATGTGGATTATCTTGATTATTTTTTAATATGTTACTAGCTTTGTATCTGGGGAATAAACACTACATGGTAATAGTGTATAATTATTTTTACATATAGCTGAATTCTATTTGTTAATATTTTGTTAAGGATTTTTGCGAAATCATTCCTCAGCTATTGGTCCATAGTTTTCTTTCTTTGCTTTTCTCTTTTCCTTTCTTTGTCTATCTCTTTCTTTCTTTCTTTCTCTTCTGTATCAGGTTAACACTATATAAAATGAATTGTGAAGAGTTACATCATCTTAGCTACTTTCTGGAAGAGATTGTGTAAAACCAGTGTTAATTATTTTTTGGATGTTTTGTACATTCTTAAGTAAAACCTTCTGAGCCTGGTTACTTTTTCTTTGGGGATTTAGGTAACTATGAATTTGATTTCTTTAACTGTTAATACAATCATAGTAATTATCTACTTTATATTGGGTGAGTTGTGATTATTTGTGCTTTTCAATGAATTGTAAAAATTGACAAATGTTATGTATGTTGTTAAATTTATGGTATAGAATTTTTTCCTGATATTTCCTAATTATATTTTTGATGTCTGTTTAGTCTGTAGTGATATTCCTGTTTCATTCATGATATTGGTAATTTATGTCTTTTTTTCCTGTCTTTGTCAATCTTGCTAAGGTATGTCAATTTTATAGTATTAATGTTTTCAAAGAACCAACTTTTTGTTTCATTAATTTTCTTTATAGTTTTGTGTTTCAATTTTATTGATTCTTTTATATATTTGTTTTCTTCCTTCTGCTTGATTTGGATTTATTTTGCTCTTACCTTCTAAGGTCTTTACGAGGGAGCTTAGATTATTGATTTGAAATTTTCATCGTTTGGAATGCATGTACTTAATGCTGTAAATTTCCCTGTCAACACTGTTTTACCTATGTGAAAAAGTTTAACATGTTATATTTAGATTTTTATTTAGTTCAATGTGGTATTTTTTTTCCCCCTTGGGACACCCAAATTGACTCATGGTATAGTTAGAAGTGTTATGTTTAGTTTTCAAGTATTTGGAGATTTTCCTGTTTACTATCTGTTATTGAATTACAGTTTGATTCCGTTGTGCTTGGGAAACACACTGTTTTTTTTTTAATTTCTTGAATTTATTATATGACATAGAATATAGCCTATGATGTTAAATGATATATAGGCACTTCAAAAGAATTTCCATTCTATTGCTATTGGCTAAAGAGTTCTATAAATGTTGATTAAATCCTATTGGCTTATAGTGCTATTGAATTCTTTTATATCCTTGCTTATCTATAATCTAGTTGTTCTATCAACTATTATAGAAGAGTATTGAGATCTCCAATTATAATTGCAGACTTTCTATTTTTCCTTTCAGTTCTATCATTTTTTACTTAAAATTGTTTGGATCTATTGTTTCTTTCATACATCTTTAAGATCATTATATTTTCTTGGTAGTATGAATATCATGTCACAAAATGTTCCTTTCTGTCTCTGGTAATTTACTATGTTTTGAAGTCTACTTTATTTCATATTAGTAAAGCCACCTTTGCTTTCCTTTGGTTAATGTTGCATGCTATAACTTTATCTATCTTATTACTTTCAATCAATCTATATTGTTATATTTGAAGTTAGTTTCTTATAGACAGAATATTGTTGGGTCACAGTTCTAATTGTCAATCTCTGTGTTTTAATTGATAGATTTAGAATATTTATATTTCATTCAATTATTGGTATTTTAGGATTTAAAAGTGCTATTTATTTTTTATTGTTTTTATTTGTTTTGGTTTGTTACCTGTTTTTCATTCTTCTGCTTTCCTGTAGGTTACTTGAATTTTTTTTTTAGAATTAAATTTTGATCTACCTATAGTGTTTTAGGTTTTTATCTCAGTACACTATTTTGGTTATTTCTCTAGGTGTTATATAATCTACACATAATTTATTCCTGCCTACTGACTTTATCTTTGAGTATAATTCAGAAACCTTACCTCTTGGCATTCTCTTACCCTCCTCTATTTATAACATAAGTGTCATCAATATTCTTCCACATATATTTAGTCCCATATCAGGAATTCTTTCAATGTTTGTTTTGATCATCAAACATAAGCTAGGAAACTCAGGAAAAGAAGGAAAGTCTGCTGTATTTATCCATTTTGCTTGCTGTTTCTTTCTTTTTTCCCAATGTTCCCAATGTTATCACTTTTGGTCACCACTTCATGGTGACCATGAAGACATGGCTGAATATATAATATTCAAAAAGAAACAGGTATTCCTATTTAAACAAGTAACTATGCCAGGAGAATCTTAAATAAAAACACAATTTAGTATTTATCAATTATTTATCTATATACATATAGTACTTGAAATTCTGGCTTGAGCTTGAATAATCAGTAACATACTCACGAAAGTTTGGATTTGGAATTAAATCCATGGGTTATTCAATTTGCATCATTCTATGATTGACGAAGCAGATTTTGTTACTAAATTAAAATTGCAGTGTAACTGTTACATTTCAAGGAAAAAAGTGTTTTAAAGTTATGTTTAGTGAAGTGAATTAAGTCAGAACTATAGCATTTCCTCTTCCAAGCATAATATTCCCAAGAGAACTTGTTAAACTTTATTTTCACAATGTAAAGTATGCATTTTAAAATATACCATTTAAATATACAGTGAGAGATTTCATTCCCACATTTCTACCTCTGGAAAAATCTTAAACTATCTATTTACTTCGAAGTTATGAGATATTTTCCTTTTTAATTCAGGAAGCTTAATTAAATACCAATCTCTTAAATTCCTTGAATTTTTAGTTCCTTAATCACAAAGGCACAATATAATTTGGGAAAAAAATGTTGAAACCATCCTGCTTATAAACCATATGTGTGGATATCAAAGAAATTAATTCATAGTAATTTATGCATATTAAGATATCCATCTGAGTGAGTTAAATGTCTGTATTATAAAGCAGATTTTAAAATTATTTTATGTAAATATTCAGTCATACATATTGTGACCATGATGTTTATTGGTAAGAAATCTTCAAAACATAATTATCTTTTATTAATAGTATATATAATATATTTTGCTTGTCATTTTTATTATAGTATTTCAAATTTATGGACAAAATCAGGAATAGTACAGGGAACGCCCATGTACAGTATTTACTAAGATTCACTATTAATTTACATTTTCCCCTGTTTGCTGTGTCATTCTTTCTGTAAATATGTATATAAATTTTTTATGAGCCATCTGAGAGTAAGTTGGATACATAGTACCTCTTTACATCAAAATACTTCAGTGAGCATTTCTTATATTACCATAGTACTATTATCAAAATGTGAAAATTTTACCTTGATACAATATAATTTTATCTAAAGCCCATATTCAGGTTTTGTCGGTTGTTCCAATAATTTTTTTTTATAATTATTTTTTTCCTGGTCCAGGATCTAATACAGGTTCATGCATTGCATCGATCTCTTACGTCCCTTTAGTTTTCTTTGAATTGGAACACCGGCTTTTGTCTTTCTTCACTTCGTCATATTTGTTTGATGAGTACAGGTCAGATATTTTATAAAATGTCTCTCAGTTTGAGTTTGTCTGCTGTTTCCTTATGATTATATTTAAGTAATTTGTTATTATCAGGGATACTAACAAAGGTAATTGTATATAGTCTGAGTCTATCATATGGAGAGACAATTAATATTTGTTTGTCAATTAGTGATGTTAGTCTTGATCACTTGATTAAGGCTATGTCTACCAGATTTCTTCAATGAAACATTACTATTTTCCCTTCATAATTAATAAGTAACTTATAGGGCAATAATGTTAAACTATAAATATCCTGTTTCTTACTAAACTTTCATGAAGTAGTTTTTTAAA
The DNA here is from genome assembly GCA_963575035.1 of Avahi laniger. Lineage (NCBI taxonomy): Eukaryota > Metazoa > Chordata > Mammalia > Primates > Indriidae > Avahi > Avahi laniger. The sequence continues at coordinate 20,171 of CAUYSK010060984.1, forward strand.
TTCCTCATCCATTAGCTACCATTGGTATACTACTATAAGAAGAAATTTCCCTTCTCTAGTTACTTATTTTAATGTTTATTTATGTCATATGGACTTATACATTCTTATTTTATTAAATGAGTTGTAATTC
>CAUYSK010060986.1:0-12678 GCA_963575035.1 Avahi laniger
CCCCGTGGCCCCATGGGCATCTGTCACTCCATAAGTTACAGTCCAGTAGCAGTACTGCTTCATTGCTCACATCGCTCCAGCTCTGCCTACGAGGGACACCTTCAGGGCTGCGTGTCTCTGTGCTTTCTCGGGCACTTCCCCCCCTCCCAGCAGTACACAACGCCCCAGCTCTGTCCTCATTCCCTCTCCCTGGCCCCAGACAGGGATCTCTCCGGGCTTGGTATTCTCCCTTCAGGAGGGATGTGCCTAATAGCGGGGGGTGGGCTTTTCATTGGCCACATCCAGCCATGTTGGCCGGTCAGAGCTCCCCAGGGGCGTAGTCTGGGGTGCAGAGATTGTACTCAGAGAGCACAGTCGGCTGGATCTTAGAGCATCACTGTGAGAGGACGGACTAAATGCCAAGTGTGTACCTCCAGTCTGTCAGCAGAACTCCCTCTACCTGCCCACGTTCAACAGGTCTCCTCCCAAATCTCTGGGGGTACTGGGGACGGAGGAAAGTGAACTGCAGTTAGAGTAGTAGGAATCTAATTCCTAGGGGTTCAGCCACTTTCTTAGTCATAAGCTTAGGATATACAAATTTTATTTTATCCAGGTCATTCTGATCACTATTTCTCTCTAATTCTGTTTTAATTCTGGTGTTTTGTAAGTAATAGAACACCAGCTCAAACTGGCTTATACAGTATACTTATCCAGTGTAGGTTTTAGTGGCTCAAGTAGCTGAAAGACCTGGGGTAGATTGCAGGTACAATTTGATCAGGGTTCTGGCTCCATGTCTTGGACATAGAGAGCAACCTTTTCTCATAAACAGTGTTCTACTCTGACTGGAGCACCCCAGATGGCCAATCACTTGGGGGAAGAAATGTTGTCCAGTGACTGACTTGAACCAGTGGTTCTCCAAGTGTGGTCCCCAGGTCACCATCAATATCATCACTTGAGAATTTGCTAGAAATGCAAATTCTCAGGCCCCACCCCAGACCTGCTGAATGAGAAGCTCTGGCCCAGTGATCTGTGTTTGAGAACTACTGCCTCAGACTATCAGGGAGAGTAAGGTAGATTTTGAGGACTCACCTCTGGAGTCAGAAGTGGGGAAGATCCCACCCAAACTCCACAGGCACTATACCACGGGGGAGTGCAGACTTACCCAACAGTCATGTAATGTTTAAACAAATACAGACTCACCATCAATCCTATTCCCCTTTGGTTCCCAGAGGAATTATATGATCACACTATTTGGTGAAACATTCCTCATGCATGCCAGTCAAGAGGCCAGGAGTTGCTTCGAAGGACAGGCACCCCTTCACCACTGGGTCCCCTAAATCTACGGTCTCCAACCCCCGGTCCAAGGACTGGTAAAGGGACAGGGCCACAGAGCTCCATTGCCGACCCTGAGGCACCCTCGAACCCCTCCCTGTCCATAGAAAAATTATCTTCCAGGAAACTTAGAAAGGGTGTTCCGCACAGCAGGAGGTGAGCGGCGGGCAAGGGCACGAAGCTTCATCTGTATTTATAGTCGCTCCCCTCCCCATTGCTCAAATCACTGCCTGAGCTCCGCCTCCCCCACGCCCTGTCCATGGAGAAATTGTCTTCCATGAAACCCATCCCTGATGCCAAAAAGGTTGGGGACCGCCACTCTAAATGACTGTCTGCGTTGGTGGACAGCAGACCATGCTCCTGGGAGCTGGTGCTCTGTCTCCTTTGCAGAGGCCAATCTCAGCAGGGGCCTGAGCGCCACATAGCTGCTTTTCTTTTCTTTTTTATTTTTTTGAGACCGAGTCTCGCTGTGTTGCCCGGGCTAGAGTGCCGTGGCATCAGCCAAGCTCACAGCAACCTCCAATTCCTGGGCTTAAGCAATCCTCCTGCCTCAGCCTCCTGAGTAGCTGGGACTACAGGCATGTGCCACCATGCCCGGCTAATTTTTTTTATATATTTTTAGTTGTCTGGCTAATTTCTTTCTATTTTTAGTAGAGATGGGGTCTGGCTCTTGCTCAGGCTGGTCTCGAACTCCTGAGCTCAAATGATCCTCCTGCCTCGGCCTCCCAGAGTGCTAGGGTTACAGGTGTGAGCCATGGCGCCCAGCCTTGCTTTTCTCTTCTTGATCTGGATTTTGTCTCTTTTAGTACCTGTTTTCTTGATGGAAGCCATCTCATCCTCAAGTGAGCTCTTAATAAATAATTTAAATAACCATTCAGAGGCTGCTAGACTGGTGCGCATGCTCAGTGAGAGGGAGTCTTCCAGTCTGCACACACACAGAGTGGCCATTATGTGGGCACATGCCTGAAGGGATGGGATCAACAGGTGGTGACCACTCAGCGGTGCTCCCAGCCCCACCCAGGGGAGGGACAGAAGCTGGGCTGGAAGGTTTCCCGGGCCTGACAGCAGATGGGGGGACCAACCTCCTTGTCCCAGTTGCATATTCATCAGTCTTTAGACTGGCTCTGGCATTAGTCCAGGTTGCTCACTGCAAACCTAGTCTCCTTAGCACTTGACGCCTGGAGTGGATCACATTAAACACCTCCTTCCTCTTATATGACAAATTTATTTTAGAAATAATCATGTAATAATATTTTATTATTTTCTTACTGTTTGGTTTTTTAATAATTAACACTTTAAAAATAACTATTTTACTGTTTAAAGACATTACTTAAATTCTGCAAAATATTTCATGATTAAACTAAACTCTGCACTTAGCAAACAATCACACCTTGCACTGCACTGTTTTAAAGCTTAAACGCAAATAAAAACATTCCTATTCACATAAGAATAACAGAAGCATCTCAAGTTCTATCACGTTGTGTTTACAACCACTGTGTGTAAACATGGTTTACTTCAAATTTAAATTAAACACAGGAATGTGTAGTACTACAGGGGGTTTGGACATGCGGATTATACCCAGAGAAAGACCCTACAGGATTCCTAAACAAAGCACTTGTTCTCTAAAGGAATGTGTTGCTGGGTCTATGCATGATGGAGTCCAACTGCATAAATGGACATTCTCTGACTTTACTTCCTTTAGTAAAGGGTAAGTGCAGCTGACCCTTGAACAAAGTGGGGCTTAGTGGTACTGACTACCACGCAGTCAAAATCCACGTATAACTTTTGACTCCATGAAACCTAACTACTAATAGCTACTGTTGGCCAGAAGCCTTACATATAACAAAAGGCTGATTCACACATATTTTGTATATTACATATATTATATACTGTATTCTTATAAGAAGAAGCTACAGAAAAGGAAATGTTATTAAGAAAACCATAAGGAAGAGAAAATATATTTACTATTCATTAAGTAGAAATGGATCATCATAAAGGTCTTCATCTTGAGAATGGGTGGGTCTTGCTGTCCCCGGGTGCCTGTTTAAAGGTCAATTGTACTTAAACTGTGCGCATTTGAAGCTCTATTATTGTAATTTACCAAGAACTGCAGCAGCTGTTTAAATTAGAACTTAGACCAACAAAAAGTTCCACCGGGAGTACTTCATCACCCACACCGCAGAACAGCTGGTGTGTGGTCGCAGCAAAATGCAGAACAACTTCCAGGGGGTGGTTACTACTTTAAATTCCGTGCAAGCGCTGCTGGCCTCCCCGTACTGTGTGCGGGGGTCGGGCGGGCCGGGGCCTGGGACCCAGTGCTTGACGGTGGGTGACTGAAGCCACGAGGTCGGAGCCCTGCACTGGCCCCTTGTCACCTGAACACCGCCGACCGCGGGCTGGGATCCGGTCCAGGTCGGAGTTTGCAGACGTGGCCAGCGAGGCCTCGCTCTGGGGTTGTGGGGTCCGTGGGCTGTTCCCCAACTTCTCCCTGAGCACCAGTGGAGGAGGGTTGCAGACACGCGCCCCTGGGAGACCCGGGCCCTGCTCCAGGCCTGGGGTGACGGTGCCGCCCTGACCAGGCTGCCTGCTTCCCCAGACCGGACTGCTGGGCCGGCCCAGCCCCAGCCCCCTGCAGGGTCGCCAACTATAAGGACTGGAGGGCTCGGAACTCACGGCCAGGTCTGGTGCCCTTGGTGGAGGCTACAGCCCTGAGCGCCCTAGGCGACCTTGTGGGCCGCTTCATGGAGCGCATGAGGCTGTCCAGCTAACCAGGGCTGCCATCTCTTCTGCGCATGTCTGGCTGCGGGGCTGCTCTGGCCACGTGCTGTGTGCATGCCCGGTAGGAGGCCATGGTGGTCCTGGCGCCCCTGATTGGCTGACTCCCAGTCACGTGCCACATTCTCGCACAACGGCGGCTGGGAAACTCCTCGTTGTGAGGGCTAGCGATCTTGTGATGCGCCTGCGCGGGGCGGCCTCGGGGACCCATTCGGATCGCCGTGGCCTGTGGCCTTCCGTCCCAGGCGTCCTGGGCGGGGTTGTGAGAGGAATTGGCTGTGCACTCGCAGAACTTTACCCCCAGTTAAACGTGTACCGTGTAGGGAGAGGCCACACGCTCGAGAACCGCTTTGGTGTCCTTAGATGGGGCGGGTGGTGTCACCCTGTGCCGCGACCGTGCGACGTGCCAGCCCGATGTGCTGAACTGGAACACTCCGGCAGGGACGCACCCGAGTAACTCGCCAGGATGAAACTTCAGCTCTGAAGTCTGTTGTTGGGAGACCTGGAGAAAGTGCTCATGATCCACCTGGTCCTTTACGCTGATTTAGCCTCTCTTCCCCGCATGGACATCTGTCGTGGTCTCCCCTCCCTCCGCTCTCCACCTGAGCCAGAACTGTCAGGACATTTTTTGAAGAACAGAAATAGGAGGAAACATAAGGTCTTAGAGGATAAAAGTGCCAGCAATTAGGCCAGGAAGAGAACACCTCCACTTGTGAATGGATTCTTCTGTCTACAGTTACTATTTGTTGTGTTTGTTGTCAGCCAACAACGGGGTGCTGCCTTGTCTCTTCAAATTACACTTTCCAAGGCATTAAGAAATGCCTGAGTAGACACCTAGGCGCAGATGAGCAAGTGCTTGTGCCTCAGTGGCCAAGCCAGCTCCTGGAGCCATCTCATGCTTATAGGAAGAGGCTCAGACCCTTTGGGTACAAGGCCAAGGGTATGCCCAGGTCATAAGAAGGAGACGGAGAGGCCTGGCATGAGCAGGGGCTGCAGCCTCCCTCTCGGATACCAGGCACCATCCACAGCAGTGCTGTCTGTGGCCTCTTAAGATGCTTTGAAAATTATAAAATTATAAATGACTCAAATTCTGGGAAAGAAAAGATAAGGTACTCATAGTCTACCACCCTTCACTTATGTCTGACGTCACACAGGCAATACCTTGATGTCGGAATGACGCTGGCTGTTTAGAGAATCCTGGAAAATGAGGAACAGTCAGAAAGGAAGATTTATCTTTTGAGAAAATGTAACTAAGTTCCCAGGCTGGTCAGGAGGCAACTGGTGGCAGGAAGGCAAGCTTGCCACAAAAGGGCGCTGCACTCCTGCTCCTGCCTAGAGGCAGCCTCTGAGCACACACAGCCTCGGCCTTTGCCTTTGAGCTCAGCCAGATGATTGTTCTTAGAGCTTTAATATTTTTCATTATGAAAAAAATTCACGTAAAACTCACACACACACAAGTAGAGAGAATAGTATCACGAACCCTCTTAGACTCCTCATTGCTCCAGTGATTTAAAAAAGTACTGTGGAGTAGCTTTGCCTGTTCTAGAATTCCACGTGAAAAGAGATTGTATGCACTCTCTTATGTCTGGCTGGTTTAATCCGGCCTAGCATCTGTGAGAGCCATCCTTGCTGCAGTGTGTAGCAGCCATTTGATCACAGTGCAGTATTCAGCAAGTGGCGATACTATGTTTTGTTTATCCATTTATTATTGCTGATGGACGTTTGGGTTATTTCCAGTTTGGGACTAGAATAAAGCTGCTATGAACGCTTGGGTACAAGTCTTGGCATTTTCATTTCTCAACAAGACAACTTCTTGATAAATCTTTTGCTTTGACATCCTGAACATCTTTCCCTGGGCCAGGGGTTCTCTGGGCAGAAGAAATGGGTGTGCTGACTTGGGAGCTGAGAACGTCACCCAGCATCAGGTTTCTGATTACAGAACAGTCTCTGCTAGTTGTGTTTGTGACTAGGTGATACACTACGAAGTAAATTTTAAGGTACCAAGAGGCAAAGACTGAACTCCATCTTCAGTCCCTCAGTTGTACGGGTCCCCTCTCAGAGGCCACCACAGGGACTAGCTTCTTTTGTCCCTTCCAGAAATATTTTATGCACAGAAGCAAGCAGACATCTCCTCTGCCCTTCTACATATGGGGTATTCTATTCACAACGCTGTGCTCCTTGTTTTTAGAAATTAATAATATGTTTTGGAAATCATCCCATACTGACATACAGAACTGTCTTTAGCTATTAAAAGGTAGGTGGTATTTTTATCTTCAAGCAACTCCCACCCTTGTGGGATCACATATCTTCATTTTAGGTCATAGAAAGATTTCTAAGGAAAGCAAAACTTGCCTGTGAGCCATGGTGTAGGTAGCAGTAAATAGATGAATCATCTTTAACTTTTTTTATTTGTAACTTTTTCAGTTTCTTAAAATTCAGGAACTTGAAGCCTTTGTGACCTTAGGTTGGGCAAAGATTTCTCAGATATAACACCAAAAGCACGATACATGAAAGAACAAATTGATAAATTAGACCATTCAAAATTTTAAACTTCTGTTCTTCAAAAGATACTGTTAAAAGAATTAAAAGACAAGCTACACAATGAGATAAAATATTTGCAAATCATGTATATGACAAAGGACTTGTATCTAGAATATATGAAGCATTTTCAACATTGAACAAGAAAACCCAGTTTTGTTAAAATACACAAATTTTTTTAAAAGACACTTCACTGAAAAAGATACACCAATGGCAAATAAGCACAAGAAAAGATGCTCAACATCACAGGACGTTAGGGAAGTGCAGATTAAATCCTCAGTGAGATACCACGATACACCTACTGGAGTGGCTGAAAGTAAAAACGCATATATCCAGTGTTGACAAAAATGGGAGAACTGGAAGTCTTAATACACGCTGATGGAAACATAAAATGGTTCAACCACTCTGGAAAATAGTTTGGCAGTTCCTTAAATAAAAACTACGTCTACATCTACTATGATTGTCATTCTACTCCTAGATGTTTACCCAAGAGAAATGAAAGCATCTGTCCACACACAAAGACTCATACACATATGTTCTAAGCAGCTTTTTTTTTGTAATAGCCAAAAACTTACAGAAACAGCTCAGACATGCATCAGTGGCTGAGTGGACACGTTGAGGCAGAGCCACAGAAAGGAATACTACTGCTCAGCAATGAAAAGGAGTGCACTACTGATGGACACAATGTGGAGGGATCTCAAAATAACTGCCAAGTGAAAGAAGCAAGACAAAAAAAGAGTACATATACGAATCCATTTATATATAACTCTAAAAACTGCAAACTACTGTATAGTGACTGAGCAGACAGTGTTGCCTAGAGACCAGGGAGTGGAGCGGCGGGAGGGGACTGCAAGGGCTCCTGAGGAGCCTTGGGGTGCTGGGAGTGTTCTAACACTGGGCTGTGATGGCCGCTCAACCCTAAATTCAGTGGAACTCACCCAACCGTACACTTAGAATGGGTGAATTTTACAGTCTGTAAATTATACATCCAGAGTGCTGTTCAAGTCCATGTTAGGGGCCCGGTGTCTACGCCGCTGCTCCACTACTGGCGCCTGGCAGAGGGCTCCATAGACGCTTGCTAACTGAAGGGCATTTACCAGAACTTCAAAGAATTAAGTGACAGGGGAACGTAACCCTTCTCAGACATTTATTAGCCCTTTGCAGGCTTTTTGTCCTGTGTCCACAAGTCTGGACACATTTGTGGACGTGGTGTCGTCTCGCTCCATTTAAAGATGTCTGGGAACTGACCGGCTCTGCTGAGAGCTCCTCCCCGCTGTCACGCTCAGACCTGCAGCCAGCACGTGGCAGGGCAGGACAGCACAGGTGAGGAGTGGAACATGTCCTTCAGCATGCGTGTCCTCTGCCGAGCTCTCTGCTGTGTGTCTCTGGTTCCTGTGACAAAGACAGGCAATGGGGCGGGAGCTGGATGTGGAGCTGCAGAGCTCAGGCCTTGGGATGTCCTGCGGGCCGACTCAGCAGGTCTGGGTGGAGGCCCCACAATTTGTGATGTTGATGATGCTGGTTAGTCACCTGAGGACCTCTGACCCGAGGGTCGTAAGGCTCCTTCAAAGGAATGGCAGAGGACACACAGCAAAAGGTCCGTGGGAACCAGCAGGAGACAGTATCTGAGGGCAGCCTAAAGCCCTGCAGCATCAATTACAGAAAGCAGCTGGACAGCAGTCAGGAGCCAGAGGCTCTAAACCAGACGGCGGGTGAGGGTGATGTCAGCGCCCAGGGCAGGGCGCCCTCTCGCAGGCCAACCTCCTTCCACCTAGCACCCCCAGGCCAGTGTCCTCCCACCGAACAGCCCCCAGGCCCACTCAAGGTGAGCCCATGGGTGGCTTTATAACCCCTGGTGATCACCCTAAATTTTAGGGAGCTCCTGCCACCTGGTGTCCAGAGAGGATACCACAAGAGCCCTTGGACGGCCCTCTCAAGAGGAACCGGGGCACCCAGAGCCCAGAACTGTCAAGGCTGGGATCACTGTGAGGCTCAATGGAAGGAAAAACTAGTTGTTTCTTAAAACGTCGATTAAGTACCAAATCTGCAAAGATAGGCATATAAAATAATTATAATAAATATTTTTAATTACATTTTCAAACATGAAAGCATAAATGTTTGTATTTGATTGTTAGAAAATATACACAGCATTTCCCCGTTGTGTTAATATAAACAATGGCTTATGGTAACACCCACTTAAAATGAAATCTTTTAGGCACTTGGGTGTAGAAAGTGTTAGGGAATGAAATAACAATTTTACTTTACTGGTACTTGGAACAGAACAACCAAAATTAGATTGGATTAAATATTTTACTTTCAACACTGCTAGCATACCGATTTAAGAAAAAATACCGTGACCACACACATCCATGTAACTTACAAAGTTCCAGTATATTTAAGGGAGAAATTTCATTGATAACAACTGTTAAGATTTCAAATTCTTTTTAGTCTGTTCACTGAGATATCAAATTTCAGGAGACAGAACCCAAAGGAAGATGAAATTTCTTTTTAATCACTTTGGCCTTTTTTTCCCCTTTTTTGTTCAGTAGTGAAGATCTTTCCTCGTGGACATTTCAGCAGGATATAACCAAGAATCCATGAACCCAGCAGTGCGCAGGGGAGGCTCAAAAAATAAAGCAGCTAATGTGGCTGTCAGTATGAGCAGCAGACTTTTATTTTAACTTCAGATTAGCTGTGGATTTTTGGAGACCTCTCAGTGAACCCTGTGAACAGGATGTAAGATGACACAATCCACTCTGAGCAGCAGGTCTCCTGAGAAGGACAGTCTTCTTGCTGTCAGAGTGTTGCTTGTGACACGTCCTGGCTGTTGACAAAAAGGTGCCCTGTTTATGAGGTTTAAAGGCCACAAGTTCCAGCGCAGGCAAGGACACAGGCGTGGCGCTGGCTCCCATGCCAGCCGTCAACACGAAGCCACGAGCCCGCGCTGGTCAGTGTGTGGCGGGCACGGCCTGCAGGTGCTGCAGCAGCTGCTCGCAGTAGGCGGCAGAGCGGTGCTTGTGGAGCACGGCCTCCGTCTCCCTCACCAGGACGTCCGGGAACAGGGTGCTGCCCTCTTTGAGGACCTCTGTAAAACAGGAGAACACCCGAAGATGCTGGGAGTAAGCATCAAACCAGTCCTGCCGGTACGTGTGCATCAGCTTAATAGCAAAGTTAAAACACCTATGAAAGCATGTTCAATTTTCCCGATGCTGCTGGGTTAGTACACAACACTCACAATATGGACAAAACTTACAGAAAATAATCTTCCCAGAGTTGCTAGCAGACTGTGAAATAGAGGCACCTTTCAAACAGCCCCAGGGTCTTTAGGTCGCATTTTTGGCCTCAGAAACAGTTTCTGCATTAACAAACTGGCTTAGAAAAATAAGCAATTTTCTTATATTCACTGATGCTGATTCATGCGACATACAGTTATTGCAAACCTACTGCGTGCAGGTGCTGTGGACACAGCAGGAAATGAAACTCCATCCTGTACAGTTCGCATTTCAGCAGGGGAGCGGTGACCAACGACCAGAATCAAGAAGGCAAACGTGTCGCGTGCTCATGGTGATGTGTGAGAGGGAAAAAAACACGAAGCCAAGGCAGGCAGTGGGCGCTGCAGGGCAGGGGGGCTGAGGGGCATGGTGGGCGGCCGCTGTGGTGATCAGGCAGGAGATGACCAGATTCTGCCGTTGGGTGTGAAAGGGGGAGCCCAGCAGGACTCCAAGTTGCGGCCCTGAAGCTCAAGGACGGACGACCACTGGGGGTCGTCGGGATCCTGCAGGGAGGGTGGGCAGTGGTTCCGGCAGTAAGGCTGTGGTGCCCACCACACCTTCAGTGGTGTCCACCAGGAAGCTGGACGCAGCTTTGGGCCTGAACACTGGCCACTGCTGTCGTTTTAGGCAATTTCCAATGACTCTGATCCCCGCCTTCTTTCCGTTATCCGGAGACCACTGACGCAGCTGCCGGGTAATCCCGGTGCTGGTGCACTCACTCACGTGCAGACCACTTGACTCCGGGACTCCAGGCAGAGGTTCTCAAAGTGTGCTCCCAGGATCCCAGGGCCCCAGGACCCTTTGGGGGGCCTGTGAGTCACAACCGCGTTCACGGTAACACTCGAAGTTAACCCGCCCGTCACTGCACCCACGTTGGCACTGACAGTGTAGAAGCCAGCTCAGGCCCACAGCCTTCCCTGCCGCAGACTCACCTTGAGCACACAGGCTTTGACGCGTGTGTGGTGAGTGCGGCACAAAGCGCCAGTACGGGGCAGTGTGACCGAGCTGGGAGCTGAGCCGGCAGCTCTCCCCAGAGCCTTGGTTTTCCTCGAGAGCTCAGCTGACCGACAACAAACTTGAAGTGCAGACCTGGTACTTGGCAGAACATTTTCTTGAAAATGAGTCAAGTGAGTCTATCACCCCAAGGAGAACAAGTGACAGTATTTGTGGCCAAGGATAAAATTCAAACTTTCAAGCAAAAAAATCAGAATTATAAAAAACTTGTCTCTGCCATCATGAGCTTAGACTCTTTCCTGAGATCAGTGCTAACAATGTGATTTTTTTTGACACTGCACAATGAAATGTATCCACACTGGGAAGATACACATAATATTTTCCAAGAGACATTATAAAAGGGAAGCTGCTACGTTCGAAGTGTGAGAGGGACCAGTGGATTTTATAAGAGCATGAAAGGTTCTCTGACAGGTTGCAGAGTCTACACTGCAGGTACCTTCAGGAAGCTGCACCTGTACTCTTCTCTTTCTCAACTATGTATGAAGCCAGAGGTGAGGCCAAGCTTTTTCCATGTATTTCAGCCAAAACAACGTGTCTCGTAACTGACCCAACACAGTAGTGACGTGCAGATCTGGGTGTCTTCCTGAGCTAGACATCGAGAGACTTGCAAAAATGTGACACGATGCTACTGTTCTTGCTAATTGTTTTGTTTTGGAAAATATGTTTTCCAAAATACATATTGTGTTGGTACAGAATGGGTACTATTGTTACTTTAATCAAATTAACAAGTATTTAGAATTTTTCTCAATTTTAATTTCTATCATAGTCAGTATCAGTGGCTACAACCCACAAAGCCTTGGCATGGCCAGCAGCTGTGCTGAGGCTGCTGAGGGAGGGCCGGGTCCCCTGAGCCCAGGGCCGCTGCCCATCGCCTGCGCCTGCTCAAACCACTCAGCCGGGAAGACCCCAACTCACACACTCAGCACAGGTATCAGAATTGAGTGCAAGTCATTAGAAATCTTACCTAAAACTGCATCCTGGACGGCACTCTCTGGGTCGTCAAGGTACACGAGGAGTTCTTTATACAGGTACTGAATACTGCTCTGATAGTAAGACTTCCCATCGGTGCTTTTGATGCACTTCAGCCAGGTGATTAAGGTAGAGGCGGCTGCTATCCTCACGTCGTTGGAGACATCGTCCAGACGTTTTAGGAGTTCTGGAAGGAGGGGGCCGGGATAAGAGTGTGTGAGATTCTGGAGCAGACATTTCACATGTAAACTTCCACTGAAGGTGTCCCCTTCACACACTTGTGGGGCACCCGCCCTCAGGTCCCAGGAAACACACACCTCATGGGAAGACTTCCATGCACCTAGAGCCCACTGCAAGGTGCACCAGTGTCCTGGAACTCCTGGGCCCCAGCAGATAGGGCAGAGGAGAGTGACCCAGGCGCTCCGAGGCCCCTCTGATCATCTGCCCAGTGGGCTCAGACAGCCACTTGCATTTCTGCTGAGCCTCTGTGATAAGACCATTCTGACACTGGAAGCAGAGGAATGACCCTTGCTGATGGCTAGAAACTTTCAAGTTGATGGGTAAGATTTTTATTTTTATGTTTTATAGAGATGGGGTCTTGCTATGTTGCTTAGGCTGGCCTTGAACTCTTGGCCTCATGTGATCCTCCTACCTCAGCCTCCCAGGGTGCTGGGATTATAGGCATGAGCCATCTGCCCACACTTGGATAAGATTTTTATCAAATTTATGCTTTTCTCCCATCATCTTAAAAAAATCTTTGGCACCTACTACCACGTATCTTCTGGACATTCTCAGAGAT
>CAUYSK010060988.1:0-80656 GCA_963575035.1 Avahi laniger
ATCCAATAGATGTTATTCTTATATGTGCACTTATGTGTTGATCAATTAATACCAATTTGATGGTGAGTACATGTGGTGCTTGTCTTTCCATTCTTGGGATACTTTACTTAGTAGAATGTGTTCCAGCTCTGTCCAGGAGTATACAAGAGGTGCTATATCACCATTGTTTCTTAAAGCTGAATTATACAAGCTTAGTTTTAACTTAAATAAGCAAGCAAAACCTCTTGTTGTTAGGCATTTCCTTGCACAAATTTGATTCCCAAACCATTACTCTTTTGAGAGACCCGCGTATCATCCCAAGGAGTGAGATCATAAACATGAGTCACTTACAAAGCCTTGGGATGCAAAGGAATAAAGCATGTTATTTTACATCAACATCATAAGAGAGGTACTATTATTATCCTAGTTTTACAGATAATAACAATACAATTTAGAGAGATTAAGTGAGATATCTAGGATCAAAACGCAAGTAAATTTGGGGGCTAACATTCACAAGTACTTTGCGTGATGTCGTGTTGTCTATTCTGTACCACATTGTCTAGAATTTAGAGAGTTTAGTCATGAAACAGACTAAATATGACTCTAAAGACAAGTTTAAATGTGATATTAAGTATCAGTGTATTCACAAAAGTATGTTTTTAATTTTCATATATTTTGCCTGAAAACTTTCAATACTCTCCTCAGACAGGACATTCAGATATAACACTACTGGTTGGTGCTAAAATGTCCATGATTCCTACATAGCTACTCATTTCTTTCTACTGAGGTTTACAACATTTAGGGCACAGTGAAAAATTGTACCATAGACTCCTTGGCCCAAATATAATTTCACTGGACCTGTCTAGGACAAAATAGTAACTTCTCCTCTCACATATAATATCATGTATATGCTGTTATAAAATAAATATCTATTTCTTTTAAATTCCAAATTTAACCTTGGAGATTATTTTGTGCTTTAGGAGTTGCTCATCCAAATAAACATGATTGTATTTGTTATTTTTTGAACACAATTAGTTTTTAAGCCTTTAAGATATACCAATAAACTTTTCTATGGTTCACATTATCTCCAAAATAACTTTTTTTCCCCCATGAATAGAATTGGTTTTCATTTTAGTCTATAAACTAGAGTCCTTGAAAACTAATCAATTAGACAGTATAGTACAAATGTGTCTTTTCTTTCTTCGTAAATTCCTAAAGCTGATTTTTTTCTTTCCTGCTAAAAGTCATTTTATTGACCTTTTTGATGGTGAAAACAATTAAATTATCCCATGACACATTTGGCTGTAGATTTACTTTGTCATAATCAACTGTCCAGGCTTTATTGATGATTTTATACCATCTCTTCTTTCAGTTTTTCTTTACTTTATTCCTGATTCTCTTCATATTTTCTTGTTTTTTGACTTATAACTATCATGCATAATGTGGTTACTTAAGAAAGAAAAAGAGAATAATTTCTGGTCTTCTTTTTTATATCTTATAATTATAATCAGTGGTCTTCTGACTATATAATCCTAAAATAATTAATATCAAGTAACAATGACAATGACAAAAGTACAATGCTTTGACTTACTACTACTTTTTTTCTACAGAATTCTTGAAAATTTGCACGGTATTACATGTGTTTCATGATGTAATTCTGATGCATACATTTTGACAGTTCTGTTTACTTTTGGGGTTTAAGAAGCATACCCAAATGTAATTGTGTTGAATTGTATTCACTATGGCTAAGGGCAAAAGAGACAACCTTTCTTAGCATGTATTCTTCTTCTTTTTGTGTCTTTGGAAGACTTGAAAATTTATATTTTAAAAAATATTGCATTGTCTCATCAATCGGTTAGTCCATCTAAGGATTTTTCCAACCTGCATTCCGTTTTGTGATTGAATGTTGAGCCATGACCATCAATGCTGAGATTTTTCCTCTCTATGTGAGACATGTGTGTGTGTGTGTGTGTGTGTGTGTGTAGAGAGAGAGTAATATGGAGAAATGCATAGTAATTGTATAGTTTTAGAACTTTTCATATTTATTGATGTCATTCCTAAGATATAACTTTATTCCAAGTTGTTCTTAGTGTTCAGTTCCAACTGAGGGCTTTGTGGGTGCTTTGTGTCATGAATTACAAGAGCCCACAGTAAAATGAGAATGCTAACAAGGGTCTAGAAGGGACTTGCACTTCAGTGCTGATTTATGCCTGTACTAAAACCATTAACTCCCCCTCACTTTTGTTTTTCCAGATGAAGACACTGAAGCTTAAAAAGCTTAAATAGTTTGCCACAGATTACATGTCTGTTAGTGGCAACACCAGCTCCAGGTCTTTCAAGGTCCACATTGGACTATATTCAGGTTCCAGATACCATACGATTAGTCCATAATTTTCCATATTTTTAAGAATTACTTCCATTTTGTTTTAGTGTTAGTTTCCCAACTTCCCTCTTTTCCACATACCTCAATTGTAATTGAGTTGCAGGCAGAACTGGATCAATAGCTCCTGGAAATTGTAACCTCCACCTACCCATGTTAACAAGTTCTTTCCCTTTCATCCATAACTGCAGGCAGTGATAAATGTGTAGTTCAATTGACTCCTGTGTATCCCAGGCTTAAATTCATAATGGAACTGTCAGTCAAAAAGACAGTATTTGGTGGTCACATTCTAACTGAAAAATTTCTTTCTTGGCTGCCCGTCAATATGTCACAAAAGATAATGTTTTACACTCACAAATGCTTGGTACATGCCTTTAATTACATATAATTTGTAACCTAAGTCAAAGATTTCAATAGTGATATTTTGCCTCAAAACAATCTAATAAATATTTTTATGACATGAATACTGATTCATAGCAACCAAGCTGTGTAGGAAATCACTTTCAAGAATTAGTCAGGATGGGTGCCCCAATAAAACACTTGGTATTTCTCAGAAAGCATGGAAGATTGGCTTCTTGGGTGTAGAGAAGAGTTTTTTAGCATTGAACCCAGAAAAAAATGGCATTTGTGAATATCACTTATAATTATAAGAATAAATGAAATTAAACTGAAAGTTTATGAATTATCATCCTAGGTTTTCAAGTGTAATGGAAAAGAGATGACAGCCTACAAAGACAAAGAGAACTGTATCTGGCTTGCTTTGACTACTGGTACACTGTCCATTTTATATTTCAATTAAAATTTTTAATTAAGAAATTTTAACTGTTGTAAGTATGCTTAACAACTAACATATTCATATGACCTTTAAATGGAGTAAGTCTTTAGTAAGAGGTAATGAACTTGAATATTAACACGATTCTGATCAAAAGATATAGAAATATATTTAAGTTGAAATTATATTAGCAGTATGTTAATGTAAAATGGTAGCTCTTGTCTAGTTTGGGCTTTTTTAATCAGTATATTCAGATGCATTTTAATATTTCACTACTCTAAACTCATAGAAATAGGAGGTATTCAGAACTTTAATTTGATAATATTTTAGTACATAAAAATTTAAAAATAACTTGTGCTCTTCTCTTCCATTTGTAGTACCTGGAGCAAAGATGGACTGAGTATAAAATATGTGTTTTAAAATGTCACGTATTGATGCATTTTTGTAAGTTTTCATCTATAAGGTATTATCCTGACCTGTCTCTGACCCAGTTGTATCATATCTTACCAGCCCGCTGAATTTTTCACCTAGTAACTTTATTCCATCCCTTACCTCATCTATGAGTTCATTTATCAATCATTAATTTCCCTCACTTAATGAACTCACAATCTGGTTCAGGAAGTAGACAAACGAGTAATTAAAATACTACATTTACCTTCTGAAGAACCTGCCCATCCATGACTTCCTTCTCTGTGCACTGACCATCTCCCACATGCAGTACTGCGCCTGGCCACTGAAGCCAGCATTCACTGGGTGAACCATTCCTTCCTGTACATTCTTGAAGAGAAGTGTCTCTTGATAGTCCTAAAGACATCCTTAAACTTTTTATGGATACTATAATACTAGAATCTTGATTTAATTTCCTGATGGTTAATATGGAAATTTTTATTTAAAAAGCTAAGACTATGTAATACTATATGAAGCACACTGATTCTCTAGAGACAAAATATGTTTTTTGAATAATTTTTTGAAAATGATGTGTTTCTCCCTCTGATCTGACATTGACCTTGAATGCTATTCACCATTTTAATTCAAAAAATAATAGAGGACCTTAGTTTTCTTACACAGAGATTTTTTTTTAATAGAGACTCTATTCTCTCCCAGATAAATAGCCTGTCTTCCCAAGACACTGTTAAAAATACAGAATGAGAATATAATTCTAAACTGTTGTATATTTATTGACAAAGCATGCTATTTGAATTCAGACAGAAGTAGATTTGAATTTCAGACGTATCGTTTAGCTCCTACTCACATCTGAACTCATTATCAGTAGAAATGATACACTTACCTGACTTCCTATAAGGAATGAACCAAGTCATGTGCATGACTACACCTATACAGCACCCAGCAAGGGATAAAGTCTCAGTATATGAAAACAACTTTTCTCGTTCCATTTGTGGTCTACTTGCTAGTAGTCTCTAACCTGGCACATTTATTGAATTAATTATTCTCTATGTCCTCTTGGACCCATTATTTGACCTCTTTGCTCTCTGTTTCCTCACCAACTAAATAGAGAAATTGAATCAGTTATATTCTAAGTTTCCATCTATTTCAAAAGCTATTTTAAGAACAGGTATATAAAGAAGATTCACTCAGAGAGGGAATATAACTAATGCCCTGAAATAAGAAAGTTCTGGGTTTGAATGTAGAATCTGTCACTTATAAACTGTGAGACTTTGGATTAATAACGGCCAATCTTGCTAAACCTCAGGTCTTTTCCTCAACAAAATATAGGTAATAATATTGTCTGCCTTATAAGTTTCACTTGAAGATTGAATGACATAATGAAGGATTCAAGGGTTTTTCAGTAAATAAAAATTTTTGTTGTTTTATGTTAATATTATAATCATTTTAATTAACCATTACCATATCATCATTATCCTTTTATGACTTTAATTTTGGAATAGAGAGGGTTGGAAAAAATTTAAGGTTACTTTAGATTCAGCAAAATTATTGTCTAATAAATATGCATATTGTAATATTCAGGAACTGTAAGCCATAAAGGAAACACATTTTTTTTCTTATACTTTATTTGGGACAATATATATCTAAAAGTATATTTAACCTTTTTGTGTATTTCAGAAGAAATTGTTGAACATCTAAAATTTTCCAGACATTGGAGTGACAATAATGGGAAAAAAAATTTGTCCTTTTAGAGTTTATAGTCCATCAAAGGACTTGGGTGATATAATCTCTATCAGTTAGGTTTTGCCATATTAAAAAAAGAAAATTGTTTGCCACAATTAGTGATTTAAGACAAGGAACAGTTAATATTTTTCATGATGCTGTGGATTGGCTAGGGGTTTCTACAGGTTTGGATTAACTTGGTTAGAGGATGATTTAAGGTGGACTCCCTCAAATGTCTGGAAGTTGGATATTGGACTGTATGTCCAACCAGATGACTTGACCAAGGGACATTTGTTACAGAGCATGATTGCCTGGGCTCTTACACATTCTAGTGGTTGCAGGGTTCCCATAAATAGCAAGATAAAGCAAGCCCCATGTGTAAGCAATTTGCAAATATATGCTTGCAGTTACAATGTTTACAGTTGCCTCATTGGCCAAAGCAAATGACCTGGGCAAATTCAGAGCCAGTGTTGGGGGGTGGATAGACTACTTAATCTACTATGTAACATATTGACATAAGATTCAAAGCTGGGAATTCTTAGGAGGGTAAGGAGAATGGGCTAGAAGAGGCAATGTGAGCACAGAGGACAATTAGAAGTCCAGTGGTCTGAGGTTGTTTGAAAGAAAAACGCTAACTCCTTACAGGGCTGCAGTGATACCGAGTCACCAGGATAGAGTTGGGTTAGTTTGAACAAGAAAGAAAGGGGGAATTTCCAAAATGATGGACAAAAACTTATGGAAATACGAGATTTTGATGTGGACTGACAATGATTTCCGGAGGGTTTTGGCAATTGAAGAGGTATGCTAGATGAGATCAGATTAGGAGATTAAAAGCCAGACGATAAGGGGTAGCCTGGAAGTTCAGGTTTATTCTGGAGACCAATATAAGAGGACTAACGTATAAAATGTGTGTGTGTGTTTGAGCGCGCGTGCACACACACACACACACACACACAATATATATATATATATATATATATATATATACACACTACAGTAACCTAGCCGAGGAGATATCAAAATTGGAATGTTGTGTTTTTCTATACCTGGTTCTAAAAAGATAAAGTTATTGAAGGACCAGAAAATTGAGCCATTTCAAGTTTGTCAGACCTATAGGGGACCTAACTGAAGGCTTTTTCATGACCAATAACAGATGGATGCTGTTGATCCCAGCTGTATATAGACCTATAGGCTATTCTATGTTATCCACGGTGCTAGTTTCTGCTCCTTGGTAAGCACAGCCACCACACTGTCTCCACCTTTCTAGCACTTAAAACCTCACACTTTCCCCTTGTTGTGCTACTCATTGCATTTCTTCTTCTAGCCTTTACTGACAAGTAAGTAAACTCAGCATTGTTTTTTTATTTTTTAATAGCCCTGAAGGTCTTATTTAGTTTTTGATAAGAGCTTAGTAAGACTAATCCTAGTGGTCACCGTGTAAGTGATGGTGATGACTTGGTGAGTGCTGTGGGTGGGGATGGGGAAGAGAGGATGGGATGGAGAAGCACTCTTGCTAGGAGCGTGTGGAGTTCTGCTAAGGATGGCAAGGTCTAGAGTATTCAGACATCCAGACCTCACAGTTGACATCCAGAGCACAAAGATACCATGTTTATAAAGGGTAACATGCTTGTTAGGATCAACAAAATGTTCTATGCAGTCAAATATGTTGTGTACGGGCAAAGTGCAAATTTCCCAAATTTATTTATTTTTACACTTAGACATATATTTCTAAATAATTGTACCTTACTTTGAGAATTAAATATAGATTTATCATCTATGAATGTCTAGATTTATCATTTATGAATATGTCTAAAATTTCTTGAATTTATTTACATGCATGAACTACTAGTTACTGCTCTGTATGAAGAGATGACTTACAATTTAACAGTTCTAGTGTTATTTTAAAATAAATCCTAAGAAATTCCCTTGATTTTAGCAGACCAAAATTTTGGAAATGAGTTTGTGTCTATCCAATCCATAAACTTCATGATTTTAAAAGTCTTTATCTTATTTCTCAGTCTTTATCTTTTCAGTTTAAGGAGTCCTCATTTGTAGTCTGTCGCTATACAGAAGGCTCCCATATCCTTGATCAAAAGTAGGAAGGTTAAGCTTCACTTTCTAAATCAGGACCTGAAGGAACTTGATAAGGGACAGGCAAAGTCAGAGATCATTAATCACTATCATGCAAGAAAAATTGAGAAACGTATCAAGAAACGCAGTATTGTCATTTGGGGCCTTTCTTTCCTTCTTCTGTCTTTCAAAATTTGAACAACATAGGTTAAGAAAATTAAGTTTAAAAAATCTTGAGTAACTAAAGGCTTATGATAAAAATTTGTATTTGAAATGATACAGTCTCAAAATAGTACAGATATTTTATAATATATTATCAATAATTTGGGATTAAATTGTCTTCAGATATAATAGAATCACCCCAAAACATGAAAATATGGAATTTTATTGCATTTCTCCATGTCTATTCATATTTCTCCCAATATCCATCCCCTAAGTGCCAAAAACATACTGTTAACTGTCAAACTATATCTAGTATCCTGTGTAATATTTTTCATAACTTTTTAGATTCTGAAAAACTTACAAATTCATTTTCATAAATATTTTACTTGAAGAAAGTGATGGATTATAAGAGGCTCCATAACCAGACAGGGATGAGATTGTGGCTGGGGAAAAAAGGGAGGGAAGAAGAATGTGTGTTGTGTATGTTAGAGAAAGAAAGAGCAAGAGGGAGAGCAAAAGAAAAAAATTTAAAAAGATTTTTCAAGGGAAATAGCACCTACGTTAGATATATGGTTCTTAATAATTTGGGCAACTGGGAGATTGTGTATGGGAAATTGTTGACAGTTATGGAGGTTGATGAGCTCATCCAAACAGAGTGTGTGTGTGGAATAGGAATTCGAGAAATACAGGAGTAATTTTTGTTCACAAATCACATATAAGAAGCTCTGCATAACAGGAGCTTAATTTGGACCTATAGATAAAAAAAACCTCTATTGTCTGATAACTAAGAAGATAATGAACACTAAATGTTGATAGTAGTTCTGTGTACTTGTTAAGCAAGTACTCGATATTTTAGAAGAAGATATTTGACAATTATTAATAGTAAGGAATCAAAGAGTGTGATTATCTCTTTGTACATGAACATCTCCTACCCTTTCTTCAATTTACTTGTAGAAGGGCTCTGAAATATCCCTCACACTATTTGCTTATCTTCCAATCATCCATTTTAGGTTTCGGGCTGATTTTGAACCAATAGGATATGATTTGAATACTCCCAAATGTGTCAAAGAATGCTCAGTAATTACTGTTGGGCACTTGTTTGTCTTTTCCAATCCTTTTCTTTTGATAACTACCATTAAAACCTAAAGAAAACTTCATTTTATTTTATTTATATATCTTAATGGCTATTCTAATTGAATTATTTTTTATTACCTGGTTGACTACATGATCTTATGAATATAATTAAGTTATATTCATAAATATTATTATGAACTTACTCATAAAATGTAAATAAACAATGAAAACAGATTTAAACTGCCACATGATTATCTTTGACTCTTTGCAAAGTGTCTTCTCTTAAATGTAGAAAAATAATCTTGAGACCTAAATGTGAGAAGGGGAACTTCTCAAACAAGATTTTAAAAGTATAAGCTTTATAAGGCTAAAAATGACAGAGTCGACTACATCAAAATTAATAAAATCTATTGAACAAAAAATTCTATAGACAAAATGGACAGATTATGACAGAAAGAAAACATTTTAGACAATGCCTAAAACTGGCAAGGTATTAATATGTAGACTATAAAAATATCTCTAACACATTGTCCAAAAGAGTGGAGATCCAAGGAAAAGTGGCAAAGTAGATAAATAAGAATTTACAGAAAGGTAAGCCTGAATGGCTAATAAGTATATAAAGAATTGCTTCATTTCATTAAAGAAGTACAAATTAAACAAGTTAAAAAATAAGAACTATTACTTTGTAATATGACAAATATTGGAAAGATGGATGCTATTAAGTTCTCTTGAGATTGTGGATAGATGGGAGCTTCAAACTGGGAAGTATATACATGTGAGGCCGTTCGGGGTCAACCTGACTGAGTTTAATGCAATCAAGTATTTGTATCCCTTAAGGCCTTATATTCCACTCTTGGGTATGTAGCTCAGAAATGTTTTCACATAGGTCCATAAGATGGCATGTAAAAGAATGTTCACTGCCGCATTATTTATGGTAGCTGGGAGTTAAGGGCAGCACTGGGCATCAATCATTGCAGTAAGGGACCAGTAAAGTGCCGAAAATCTGTAATATTGAACACTTAGCAGAAATAGGAAACAAAAATTTATTTGTAGAGCAACAAAAATATCAAAAATGTTGTTGAATGATAAAAGTAGGTGACAGAAACAGATTTGTAAAACATTGATTAACATTTATGTCAATTTAAACCCATACATCCTCTCCTACAAACACTGCATGTATTATGGGACAAACTCCTAAATAAGGATACATATTAAATACACTGGTGTAGATACTTATGGGTAAGTGGGATGACAATGGGTTTAAGGGAAGAAAGAGGCAAAACTAAAATTAAAATGAATGAAATAAAACAGAACCAAAGAGGTGTCTGTCTTTCATGGGCCTGCAACACATAACATGCTACAAATAGAAGGATGTGATGAACTCAACAGTGCTCCTATGGATTGATCAAATGATTTATTGTTACAAAGTATTTTTTTATACCTAACCAGACTTTAATAAATTGATAAATCATGGAAATATAATTACATAATTTTAAAAAAATGTGCTACAGTCTCTAAAGATTTACTTAACAAAAAGATAGAATATTATATTTTCTAATTCAGTCATTTAAACTTGCTGTGTTTTCACTGTGTGACTGATCTTTCATTTTAATATTGAGCAGTTCATGTAGAAAAATGTTCTGAATCATAGTCCATTTAAAGGAATGAATACGTTAGCAAATGCACTTTCTAACAAAAGATAAATAAAAAATGACTTACCCTTAGATGCATATTAAAATATGAGTTAGAACTAGATGACTAATGATAAACAAATAATGCAACATCAGTCCAGTCAAAAGCCAGATGAAAAACTGAGCATCTTTGTAATTTCCATCTAAGCTATTCTCTCTCTTTCTTCCTCCAGCACCCTCTATCTTTTCTTTCACACATATACACTTATGGCTAAAATCAATATGTATTATTAATACTCCTTCTATTTAGTTTCTAAAACTTCCAAGCAATCACTATAATGAGATTTTAAGTAACTACCTAAGGCAATACAGATTTTGTCATAAATAAGAAATTAGCTATGGCAAAAAGAACAGCATATTAACACTCTCTGGCAACTGTTACAATTTTTCTTAACCTGAACAGAGTGTTAATCTCTGAAATTATCATACATTTTGCAGACAACTTGTGACATTTTTGTTGTGATTGTGTTTTCTCTTTCTGGTAAATAACGGTCTTTAGATTTTGAAGTTAGAGTTATGTGGTGTTATGATATATAGAGATATATTGGTTTTCATCCTTGGTTCCAGGCTCATAACTCCCACAGCTCTTGTTGCGGTCTTTTGTTATAAAGTCTGTGCTTTAGGCCTCAGGAGCAGACCTCAGGAAACAGAATCCTGCCCTCTTTTCACCTGCTCCAAGGGAAAAATAAAACCAAAAAACCAAAAAAAATCCAACAAACTAGTTTGAGTTTCTCCTAAATATGTTATTTTATATACAAGGGTCATTTATTGATATGGCTCCTAAATCTACAGTTTTATATCCTGTTGAATTTCCATTTCCTGGTTTTCCTATTTCTTAAGAGACATCATCTCGGGACTTCTCAGAACTCTGCCCTATTTGAAAATTTCAAAATTTATCATTGTCCAAGGCACACAATGCCAAATCCTTCTGGTACTCAAAGTTTTTTATAACTGTATCTTTATTGCTGTAACCAAATGTTAGGTGAAACTTTCTTTGTGATTTCAGAGATTCTACAGTGGCCTTAGAGGCCAAGAAAAATTGTGAGTATCAGACTAGCCAAGCAGGACATGCAAAGAAACGTTGCACTGGTTTTGCAGTCCCTCTCTCACTGTTCATGTCTAGAATGTATGAGGAGATGCTGGCATGATGGAAACAAAGGAGATGAATGCTCTGTGCTTTTCCCCTTTTCTTCCCATGGGTGTTTCTCCTATCTCAAGCAACATGAGAAGAGCTTAAGAGAACACGCATGGGGAGAACTCAATAGGTGTCCACTGGATTTGAAGAGCGGTGATGCCAGTAAGGCACCTGATAGATCTAAATGCCAGAGACTGCTTGGGGTGAGAAGAGAGAGCCACTGTGTCTGTTAACTTCACTCACACCAACTGAAGGCAAAGAGTGTGTTTCTCATGTCCTGAGTTGGACACCCTGGGAAAGGAGATGCCCTTAGATTATTATGCAAAACAATCACCAGGCCCAGTGAAGAGCGCCTTTGTGGAGAAGATCCAGCTGGAATCCAGTGGCTAAGGGAGTACTATGGGGTAAGGAAGGAACACATCAAACAAGCACCCTAAGAGATAAAGTCAGCATTTGGGCACATGTTACAATGTGGAAGTATTGATGCCAGATACAATTGTACCTATCTAGGAGGACCTTTTCTACTCTTTACTCTTCCCTTCCCTGGCCCCAGCCTTTCAGTAACCAGAGGCAGCAGAGTTAATACAGGAAGAGTCAAAGACAAAGATGGAAGAAAAGAAACCAAACCCATTTGGCTTCCCAACTGTAGAGTCCCAATCTAAATTAGATGGAAGCTAGAGAAAGGGAGGTAGGCTCTTCTCGCAATGTAAAGTTGAAGATTTGGTAGTAGAGTGATTAGATTTTTCAGAACCTGTAAATATATCTGTGCTATGCCAGAGACAGCTATAGAATCTGATAGCTTGTTTAGGACCAGGGAAGAACATGGTGACACATGCAGTTTTATCAACCTGATCCCTCTTCTCTTCTTCCCGAAACAAGTGATCAGTTAAGGTACCGTATTGTTTTCTCCCTCACCACACTTTGACTCCCACCACTTCCCCAGTTTGATAAATATTTTATTTGTACTGCATATTTTCTTTGTCAAAAGAACTTAGTGCACTGACTCTTTCAAGGTTTAAGTTTGAAAGTCATAAATAATGTTCATGCATTTTCTCCTACTTTGGATACTCTTTACTCTGTGACAATGATTACCACAGACAAAATTGGGGATGAAATTTACAGAGGGTATTTTAGTATATTCAAACTGTTACAATAAAAATACCATAAACTGGGTGCCTTCAAAGCAACAAAAATTTATTTCTTACAGTTAGAGGGGCTGGGAAGGCCCAAATCAAGGCACCAAAAGATTTAGCATCTGGTGAGGGCTCTCTCTCTACTTCATAGACAGCACCTTCTCACTGTGACTTTATGTGGTGAAAGGGAAAATAGTTAGATCTCAGGAGTCTCTTTTATAAGGGCATTAGTCTCATTCATGAGAGCAGAACCCTTATGACCTAATCACCTCCCAAAGGCCCCACCTTCTAATACTGTCACATTGGGGATTAGGTTTCAACATTGAATTTTTAGGGCACACAAACATTCAGATCATAGAAGAGGGCACATGTTACAAGGAAATGTGGATGCAAATCAGCACTGGTTAATATCACAAAATACTGTGAGATTATAGTCAAGACTGTTAGCTGTCTTCTTTGAGTCTCAGAATCTCTTTTCCCCTTCTTATATATTGTAATAGAATTTTAGGCTGGGAACGTAGCTACTAAACTAAATAATGCATTCCCTAGGCCTTTTACAGTCAGGGTGGGCATGGAACTAAGTTTTGTCAATTGGAGATGCATAAAATGATGAATTTACCTGCCAGATCAAGCCCTTAAAGGGTAAGAGTGTGCTCCTCCTGTTTCTATTTTCTATTTTGTGGCCTGGAAAATAGACACAGTGGCAAGCTACCTTGGGCCCTGTAGATGAGGGCAGTAGGCACTGCATAGCAGAATGACGCAGCAGAAGGAGCTGCTGTGTTGGCCCCATGGCCATCACAGTAGCAATTAAATTTCAACATCAATTTTGGAGGGGACTACTCTAAAACTATAGCACACACTTGGCAATTCTGAAATTAGTTTGGATCACCTATCCAAATCAACTGGCTTATTAATTACTCCTGATATAGTGGTATCAGCATGGTACAGAGAACATGCTAAGTGAAAGTCTTATTCTAAGACCAAGGGGAGAAGAGGGAATTGACACAATAATCATCTAAACATCATGAAACAACTGATAATGTTGATCCTCAGTTATGAATTAAGGATACATTTCCTTAAAAAATATCTTGGAACATCTAACATTTTATTTTAATAATGTTTATACTGTATTCTTAATATCATGAATATCTTGAAATCGATAATTCTTTATCACTCACAGAACATATTAACATTTTTTATCTGCCTTTCGTCCTGATGAGCCTGATCAGAGAAATGGTTGTCTCTGACTGTTGCAGATAAGGAGGTTGTGAATGAGGGAAGTTAAAATGATAGTTTCTAATGAAACAGCTAGTAGTAACTCCTTTGATTCCTAGTCCAGTGCTCATGTTACATATTCATCTCTTAACAACAATGACTTGGCCAATTAACTACTAAATAAACATCAGTGAAATTGAGCATCAAGCATCTCTTCTCATCTCTTTTTTTGGATCTAGCCCTTGCGTCAGAGCCATGGATCCTCCCTTTGCTTCAATTCCTGCAATTTATGCTAATTCTCCCTAGATTTCTTTTGCCTGTCTTTGTTAGTCTATACTGTCTTTTTCTCTTTTACCAATTCCATAAATGCTGGTGACATCAACAGTTCAAGAGTTATGTTTTTGATTTTATTCTCTCTTACTGTAGTGTTCTCCTAGAGCTTTTTTTTTTTTTTAGCTATTTATGTATCTATATCTTCCAAGTCAATATTTTTACCTTAAAGTTCTCCCTTGAGACTTAGCCAGATCTTTAATCTCATTGTCTTCTCAGAATGTGCCCCTTTACTAGTTATATTATCCCCATTTTATAAATAGAAAAACTTAAGTCCCAGAAAGCCTAAACAACTTACTTAAATTCTTTAAGTTAGAAAGTGGTTGAATAAGTCTTTTAACCAAGACTTGTCCGTAAAGCTTGTTTTATTTACACTTATGTTACATTATTTATGTAATGTTCCATAGCACATACAGCATCATATTCTCTCTTTCTCATTATTCCATGGACTTCTCTCAGGTGGAAATTATGTCTTATTTATTTTTGCATCCCGACATCTAACAAAGTGGCACAGGGAAGATGTCCTCTAAAAGTCTGAACAATAAATGATCATAATAAATACTGGGGCCTATATTTTATGTCTGTCATGAAATTGTATGGTTGTAAAATGTAAAATACCAATTTATGCTTTTTATTTCCCATTCACTGCTAACATTATTTTGTCCAACCTGTTTTGCACAGCCTATTCGAGTGACACATAATTTTTTTTCTTTCTAGAATAAAATGAAACAGTGCTGGGACATTGGCTTTTCTGAATTACAGAAGGTAATTGATCATATAAACTTTCACTAAGCTGAAGCTAGGAAATGACCTTACTGCTTAATTTGGGTGCTTCCTGTAATACAGCTGCATACAGTAACTGAAAATTAGTAGGCTAAAGAATTGACATAGCTCATGCCATGCAGTGAAGGATTAACTACAAGAATCACCATAATAAAAGAATATTCTACAGATATGATTGCCACTGTAGATCTAGGGTTTTACATGGTTTCACCTCTTTTAAATCAATGAACTCTTTGGAGAGCTGTGTGAGAGAAAATGTATCACACAGTGCATTTGCCTTCTATTCATTTTTATTGTCTCAGTCACACTAGAATGACCTCATTTGTCCACGCCAATTGCTCATCTCTTCCACTATGCTTCTTGTTCTAAGGAGCTAAATCTCATGCAAATACTATTAAGCCTATAGCATTGTTCTGTAAATTACAATGAAGTCGAGTAACATTTCCCATTCTTCAAAAGCTGCCTCCTCCTTCAAATACAAACTGATATTAATTTGCTCCTTTGGTTTATCTCTCTCTATAATAGTAACCAATCATGCCAGGTTTCCTAGTATCATTTATATTTATTTGGCAATATCAATTTCCATAGGTAAAAAATAAAATATTGAGGTTTTTACCAACTGCAGTCAAAATTTGAGATGATTTTTGGAAATGCAAATGTGTGGTTTTATTTTTTATATTCCATTCACTACATAATCCCCTTTGATGAATTTATTCATTTACTAACAACACATTAAACCAAGGTATCACAATAACTATAAATGGGGAGTAGGAGGTGTGAAGTAAATTCATCAGGATTTCTTCTTATAAATCTTGATCTTAGCTTTAATAAATGAAGTTTGATTTTTACCTTTGTTAGGACATGAAAATGAAAGGTTAAGTATAACTTATCTAATTCTAATGTTTGCAGTCTCTTGGGGTGTCAAATTCTCAAGCTACTGAAATGAGTCCTTTTTATCCTCTAGGAAAACTATGTTAATCACACTTTCCTGAACTTATTCCATGGTATATTAAACATAAACTTTTGGAAATGCCTCTTTCTTCTGCTTACAATATCTCCTCTGATTTCTACAGATATCTACCCGTTCAAATCCCAGCCCAAGAATACATGTTAATGTATGTTTCTATGTGACTGCATGTTATTTAAGAGCCGCTTTTATACCTTCTTTACATTTTCATCCACTGAAATATTCAGCAGAAGGATTTGAAATAGTTGGTATTCAGTGTCACCATTAGCGGAACTAATTTGTCTTCATCAAAAGAAAAGTGTTATACATCGTGACACATAAAACAGAGTTATTGTCTCCATAAAAAAAAAATACCAACTATATTCCTCAATTAATATGCAAGACAGTATTCATCAAAGAGTAAAAATAAATGTGGAACTAAATGGAAATAGTCATTTATAGAGAAATAACATGCGAATCAATAACAAAGTACTATTATTTTATGATTTCACTTACTAGGGAAAGACAAGCTATGGAAAGAATGAGGGGATATAAATTTCAGCTTGGAAAAACTGAAAGAAAATTGAAAAGGTGGTTCAAGTTTGTAGATTACTATTAATGATACAGTTGGATGAGAAACAAAGACATCGATATGTGAATTTATTTGATATTAATTCTTATTAACTCTGCGTTTCAGTTATTTGGTCATTCGTCTAACCTTTTGAATATTTTTATGTGTCAGGCACTGGGCTAGGCTCCAGTGACACAAAGTTGAGTAAGACTGAAAGCTTTCCTCAGTCTCACAGCCTAATACAGTAAAATATAATCAAGTTCAAAGATATGTTTTATTTTTAAAGTCTGAATAAAAAGCAATAAGTATTAAAGTATGCTTTAAAAATGTCACATTTATTCTCAAATATGTTGTAGATCAGTTGAATTAATAGAGATCGTTACCAGCAGAATTACTTTCTCTAAGTTTCTCTTTTTCTTCTCCATGAGAAGGTTCACTTAGGAAAAAAAAAGAGAGATGTTGAAATACTTTTGCTGTATTTCACATTAAACTATCCTTCATTGCCATCCTGCAGTGTCCAGATGTCTGAGGGCAATAGACCTCCATATATTGATGAGACAAATTTGTGCACGTGGGAAGTTTCCAACTGAAAATTTCCCTAAAGGGAATGAATGTGTGGATACACTTCCCCAGTCCTATCGGGGCACTCACAGAGCCATTTCACAATTGACAATGACAGTAGGATGTGATTCCTGTGGTGTATTCTACAAAGCACTGGGACTGTCTAAAATATGTGTACTTGTGTTTAAGTCAGATAGTGTGCAGACTAACAATCAAACCCTAAGGTGCCTGTAAGGAAGAGATGGGCAATTGAATTGATATCAAATTTCTTTGAAATAGGAATAATTCTAGCTAAGAAGAGAGCCTGTTTTTGGTATGACTGCCTCTGTTCCACTCCTGACAGTTCAAGAAAGAAGAAAAATTAAATGTCCTGAGTATTTTTTATGTATCAGATAATACCCTGGGTACTTTGACTAGGATTAACTCATTTAATATTTATATTAGTCTTGGGAGAAAGTTATAATTATCTCCATTTTATGTATAATGCAATCAAGCTCAGTTAAATTGGTAAATAGAACCTAGGTTGAAATTCAGGTATATTTCAATGTAAAATCTTAACACTTATTCTTAACATAGTCAAAGTTTGAATTGTGGAAAAGAATAATCAGTAGGAAGTAGTTAATCACCAGTTGCCTAGTGACATGTTTAAAAGATCATTTATTTCCACAAAAAGGTAATATTCCTTAAAAATACACCAGATTTGTAATTATTACCAGCCAAAGAATCTTGTTGGGGAATCTTATGATATCAATTATTTGCTCACTTCATAGGTAGAAATTTTTATTCAATTATGTGGAGTAACAACACAGCAAAAATTGTGGCAGAATGTGTGTAGGTTACCGTTAGGTATCACAAGGAAATTTCAGACTCAACAGTTAAATAAGTACTAGACAAGAATACTAAAGACATTTATGAAATCTCCTTGCCAAGAGATATCTAAAAGTAGCAGAACTAATCAGAATTTCCTGGAATGTTTTACATATAATTCATGGAGATACTGGAAGATTACTTGATCTTTCTCTAAAACATTTTTTTTTCATTTTATTGTCTTAAAAATCTCCAGTATGATAAGCTTCTCAGTAAAGATTTTAATGTGTTGTATAATATTCTTAAATTCTTAATTAAATTTGACATACATTAATTTAAATTTATTTGTTACCATTTTCTTATAAATGTTGAGATACCTAACTTAAGAATTATGAAAATTATCACATAGGTCAATGTGATAAGCTCCCATTTTGCAATATTTTAATAGCACAGGCATAAACAGTAAAGTTTTCTGATACATTGTAAGGGGACACTTTTCAGTATAGGAATATGAAATTAGCATTTTCTTTACAGTCAGAGTACAACTTAATCATAAATAGTGAGCTATTGTTTTTCAGCATCAGAAGAAAGCTACCATGGGTTCAACGAGCTATTACTTGGCTTTGATTAAACAGCCCTGTTGTATTTTCTATAACAGTGGTTTTAAAATATTTTATAAATGAAATCACTTTTTCGAGGAAAATCTCATTCAGAATTTTAGTTTGGTATTTAGGGAAAAGTAATAAATTTAAATTTGGCATAAAATGATGTCAGTGGATTATGATGAACATTAAATAGATTCACCCTTAGACACATAACACGTAATTTTAAATTTTTTCTGAATACATATTTTTTGCTACATCAAGTTTTCATGTTTGGGAGGTATATACACATAAAGATATTTAGTCATATTTCAAGAAATATGTACTGTTTGCAAACTTAGAATGTATTGCTACCAATTCTATGGCAAAGATATAATATTTTACCGTGGAAGTATTTTTCCCCTAAATAAATTCTCTTAAAACCCAAATTTTTTGTTTTCATAATACTCCTTCTTTCTATATAAATAAAAATTTAAAGAGCCAAAATTCTTCATAAACCATCTTGCTCTATTAAATCAGCACAGATATTTTAATGTGCTCCACTAGTCATGATTTACTTTGAAAAGCCACATATTTGGCCCTGCTGAGTAAAGAAGCTACATTTTTAAAAGCACAATTTTATAAAATTCTATAAAACAGATCATAGATTTGTCTAGACTATGTAACAAGTCAACATGTAGAAGTCCGTGTTTGCACCTTTTACAGTTATTTCAGGGAGCAAACCCACAGACATTTAAATCCATTATCTCCAAATACAGGGAGGGTGGAGAAGTAGTTAGTACTTGAGAAACTACTTCTGTCTTCTTTGAAAAAGCCAGTGAAGCTTGGACAAGGCTTACACCATAGCTTGGAGATAGTGACTATTTAACAAACTTTCTTGAGTTTCTTTAAAGGTAGCATTAAGAACATGTTATCAGAAATCAATGATATGCTGCTTTTCTCACTTGATATTGAGAGTAGTTACTTTATACTCCAGCCGTGAATGCTTATCTAGCTATAGTAGTTAGCATTTAAAGTTACTGGAGCTAAGGGAAGGGAAAAAACAAGTGTGACAACCAACCATCTCAGAGTGATAGAAGATGATTGTCCTCTTTAAAGTAACATGAACATAAGAAAAGAGTATATACACTCTGAGACAGAAAATATTTGTTATGCAAAAAACATCATCCAGGCATTAATACTAACATTTTTCCTTTGTAAAACAGAATAGATGCTCAATAATTAGTGACTATAATTAAAAATTTACTTACTGGTGCTAAGTTTTTACATTCACCCTGGAACTTCCATTTCCAACTAGACTAAAGAAGATTATTCAGTTAGCCTCCTGAGATATTAAAGGTAAGGGGCAATGCTGAAGAAGTTTGTAAATTATGCTACTGATTTATCATTATTTACATTGATTTGTTAATAAATACTGTTTATAAATAGAATATAATAAAACATAAATGCAATTATTTTTATAAATATTTATTGAAAACATTTTTTTTGAAAAATGCTGGGCAAAGTGCTGGGAGGTTATTTGGCAATTATTAACATAATCTCTGCCCTGAAAAATTTAAGTGACACATTAGTTGGAGAAATAAAGCTTACATGACAGGAACAAATTTCATGCCATACCAGAATTTTTTTTTAAAATTTTTCTCTAATATTTTATCCCTATTTTAAGATGAAATCTCTCTGAAAGTAGACATTTAATCTGAGAGTAAACTTGTAATATCAGGTCTCTCTGACAATTGAGCCTTCCCGTCTCTACTTCCCTCAGTTACTTGCAGAGCTTATGTGTAATGCGATCAGTCATCATAGAGGGAGAGGTGTTGAGTACTGTGAAGTCATCTGACATCACTTTCTGGGATGTATTTTGTCTCATCTGTTTGTTTCTTTTCATGGCTTCTTGCTGTCATCCTCTGAGGAATCTTATTAAAATATAGATTCAGGTTGAATAGACCTGGATGAAGACCAGAAATTTTGTGTTTCTAACAAGCTACTAGGAAAAGCTGCTACTGCTGCTGCCCCTAGGCTAGATGTAGATCATACTCTAAGTAATGAGAGTCTCTAGGATACTGTTTTTACCACCAGGATTCCCTGTCATTGTTTGATGATAGCATGTGCTCCGTGGGTTCCTCACTTGGAACACAAGACGTATCTAGCTCCATATCTCAGCTGCCTGTACTCTCCTCTCAGAAGAATAGAAGAAGAAAGTCTGTCTCATGCTGTAGAAAAAAAAATTTCATATGCATACAGGTGCTGGATATCCATTTGTAATCTGTATTTCTCATACCATGTTGCTTAGAATATTCTGATATCTTTTTTTGTCCAAGAAAACCCAGAAAATGTCTACTCTAAGATTTCATCCTTCTTTCAATCAATTATTGAGCAAGGTAAATGGGCAATGTCCAGGGCCTCTTCCTAAAGCCTCTATTAATTGCTCTCAAAATTATTCCTAACTAGGGAATCTAATTCTTGGGTGAATAGGTGAATTTGGTGGAAAGAAATGGATTCCCAAGTAATTTTGAAATCTATTGTTTGTCCCAGGTCCTCAGCCTTGGATATTCAAAAACAGATAATCATTTTCTTTTGTTCTATATGATATAGTGTGTTTTCCATTCTCAAAATCATAGACAAAAAAGATCTAGTTTAAATGGGAAAGGGTAAAAAGATAAATAAAATTATCATAAATTAAAAACAAAAGATATTTATTCATCCATTACCTGCATTATGGCAGACTAGATGTTCAGATAACTCCCTCTCAGTACTGGATAATTTTTCAAATTTATTTTAATATGTGGCTGGACTTGTGGGAAAATATAAAAATTCTTCAGAAGCCATAAAAGACCAGAAAGTACAAACCCAGAAGAATTGAGATGTGATGCTGTAGCTGGGGACCTAGAGTCTGAGATTCGCAGGGCTGCGGGTGTCTAAGTATGTCACCAAGTAGAGCACCTACCAAGCATTTTCCTCAGAATTTCTTAACTCAAGCTCACATTTTTTGGGGACTGGCTTTGAAATGCAAATAATCTCTGGAAAAACAAACTCTTAAACAAACCTCAAAGAATTTCTACCAGGTTCACAAAGACTAACATAACCTCATTAATATCAAACAAACAAATCAAAATAAAGAATCAAAGAAGAATCAAACTAAAAATAAAGAATCAAGCCACCAGGTACAAGGATTAGTAGAAACAAAAATGTATAGAAATAGACATGAAAAATCTGAAGTGAAAAGGGTAAATTCCTAAAAAATATTATCAAAACTAATCCAAAATATTGGAAAACTCAAATGGACCTACCTTAAAGAAATTGAATCAATGGATAAAAATCTTCCTTTATACACTCCCTTGCCTGCCCATATTTACAAAAAATAACAGTCTCAAATAATTTTGCAGTGTTGTTCTGGAAAATATTCAAGGAACAGATAATATCAAACTTTCACAAATGTCTTTGTAGAATAGAAAAAAGTATGCTCCAATCTTATTTTAATATTATCTTTAAAATAAGGCCAAAGTAAGTAACTGAAAGATAAAGTCTAAATTTATTGAACATAGATACAGATATACTAAGACATTATTAAAAGTCAAATATAGTAATGCATTATAAAAAAGTACTGTAGCATATTAGATTTACTCCATAAATGAAAAATTGTTTCAAATACATAAATATAAAAATTAAAGGAGAAAAATAATCTATGTGATTATCCCAACTAGATAAGAAAATAATTTTTAAAAAACTAACCAGAATTTGTGATACAATTCTTAGCAAATTAGAAATAGATATGAACTTTTTTGACCTAAGAAGCACTTAGAAAAACCATTTTAAACAATAAAATATTGAAAGCATTCCCCTTAAAATCAGGACATCCTAGCCAGTGAAATAACGGAAATTTAAAGAAAAAAGATATGAGGAAATAGGAAATAGGAAAGAAATAGGAATAGGAAAGAAAGGGCAGCTTAAAATTATCTAGAGAAAAATACTTTGAATAAGAGAATTGAGCAAGTTTGCCACATAATAAGATCAATGTTGAAATTCAAAACTTGAGTATTTTTATGTATTAATACAATAGCAATAAACTTTTAAAATGTACACACACATGCAGGATACCATTTACAATAGCCTCAAACATGTTACCTAGGAACAAATTTCACAAAATATATGCAAATTGATTTTGTAATAAAATATAAATATTTATTAAAATTAACTAAAACCTAAATAAATGAAGAAATTAACATGATTAGCAATATACTCCAAAGTTACTAATTCTGCACAAACTGGTATACATAATTTGTATATATGAATAACTTGACAGATTCCAAGATTCACTAGAAATAGCAACTGAAGAGAAGACAAAACTCTCCTAAATAAGAAGAATCAGGTGGGAGGGATTTGTTCGTTCAGGTTCGAAGACCTATTATAATGCTCAGATAATTAGGATAGCTGATATCGACACAGAGGTAGACAGAGGAACGATGAAGCAGAAATCATATATCAGATATCCTAATATATGTCATATCAGATATATGACAGCTCTGGCATTGCAAATAGCTTTGGCATTGCAAATTAATGGAAAAATAATTGGCTACTTAATAAATGGTGCAAACATAACTGAGTACGTATCTGGGGAAAATTATAATGGGTCATTACCTTACACTTTATTATTAAACTCAATTCCAAATGCACCAATGACTTAATGTGAAGTACAAAACTCTAATTTTTTAGAACAATGTATAGAGAAGATCATGCCAATTGCAATAATTGGGTTAGCTAAGAATAATGCAATTATAAACAACACCTAAATCTTACTATATTAACAGATCAAAATTTTATTTCTCATTCAAACTATGTGTCCTTTATGGGTCAGAAGGGGCTCTACTCCACAAAGTCATTCTGGTTGCTAGGCAGAAAGAGTTATCACCAATTTGAAGATGTACTCTCTAAAATCCACAGCCTCTTTAATTGTAGTGGATATAGAAGAGAGGGTCATGGATATCTCACATCTGCACTTCAGGTCTTTAATCCTGGAGCTTCCCTATCGTGTCTCTTTTGTCTGGAACTAATCAGATAACTTCACCTGACTGTAAGAGCAAAAGAAAATATAGTCTTCTATAAGATCAGAGAAAGAGGATGACAAGAGTTCAATCAATACTAGTAAGGTCTACCATAATGATGTTGGTAAAAGATTTTTTTTACCTTTTATATAATAAAATATTATGTCACATATTTTATACAGTAACTTGCTTTTTCTTACAACATTAAATATTTGAGAAACATTTATTTTGATATTGAAATTGAAATACCTCCATTTTCATTGCACTGCTATGTGGATGAACATTTGGGTTGTTTCTAATATTTTTATGCTACTTAAAGGCTGCCTTGAACCTTCAAGTACATGTCTCCTGGTGTACATGTATGAGAGTTTTGTGAGGGAAATTGTTGGACTGTAGAAGATGCAAATGTTCTCATTCATAAGGTAATATCAAATTGCTACACAAAAAGCCTAAAATTATATACTTTCCAGTGGTATATGAGAGATCCCATTCCCCAAAAATCTTTGTTCACTTTTGGTATTTTCAGGCATTAGTATTTTTCTGTCTGATAGGTTACTTGGTATCTTGCAGGGTTTAGAGTACGTATGTGGTAAAAACTATGAAGAAAAGCAAGAGAGTGTTGAATACAACCTCATGATAGTGAGTAAATTTGGAGGAATGGTGGGAGATGTCATTGAAAGTGATGTCCATAGAACTTTAAAGGAAATAATGTTTTGTCATTATTTAATCATGTTGCATATAATTTATGTGAATGTTTTGTGTCATAATGAAAACAAGTGTAATAAAAAATTCATGAAAACCTTCATGACATTGTACATTATGGAAAACCGTATTGATAATTATGTTGTTAATCTCACGCCTGTCTATTCCCTTCTTGTAAAGGAGATTAAGCATAAGATTTTTTTTACTGTTTATTTCAAAATATTTCAGAAGTACAAATGTTTTGGCTACATGAATTGCTTTTATATAGTTTGAGTCAAAGTTATAAGTGTGCCCATCACCCAGATACTGTCCCTTGAACACGTTAGGTAAGATTTACCCATGCTCCGCCTCTACCTTCCCCCCTGCTTGATTTCCATTAGTTTTACTTCCATATGTGCACATGAGTTCTGAATGGTTAGTTCAATTTAATAGTGAATACACCTGGTGTTTGTTTTTCCATTCTTGGGATACCTAACTTGGAGGATGGTCTCTAGTTCCATCCAGGTTGTTACAAAAGGTATTAATTCACTTTTTTATGGCTGAATAGTACTACATGGTATACATATACCAAATTTTATTAATCTGCTCATGAATTGATGGGCACTTGGGTTGATTTCACATCTTTGAGATTGAGAATTTTGCTGCAACAAACATTTGAGTGCAAGTGTCTTTTTGATAAAATGACTCTCTTTTTCTTTAGGTAAATACCCAGCAGTGGATTGCTGGATCGAATGGTAGGTCTACTTTTAGTTCTTTGAGTAATCTTTGTACAATTTTCTACAGAGGTTGTACTAATTTGCAATCCCACCAAGAGTGTATAAGTGTTCTTTCTCTCTGCAACCACACCATCTGTTGTTTTGAGACATTTTGATGAAAGTCATTCTTACTGGGGTTAGATGATATCTCATTGTGGTTTGATTTGCATTTCCCTGATGCTTAGAGACATTGAGCATCTTTTCATGTGTTTATTGGCCATTAGTCTATCTTCCTTTGAAAAGCTTTTGTTCATGTCTTTTGTCTTACTTTTTAATGAGGTTCTTTGATTTTTTACTTGCTGATTTCCTTGAGTTATTTGTAGATTCTGATTATTGGCCCTTTATTGGATGTGTAGCATGCAAATATTTTCTCCCATTGTGTAAGTTGTCTACTCACTCTACTGATTGTTTCATTGGTTGTGCAGAAGCTTTTTAATTTAATCAAGTCCCATTTATTGATTTTTGTTGTTGCTGTGATTGCCTTTGGGGTCTTCTTCATAAATTTTTTGCCTAGGCTGATATATGGGGAATTCAAGCCATTCGTGTTTATTAATATAATTAATAAGTGGGGTGGATTTCTGTTCATCTTGTTGGGTAGAACCTTATTGCTTTGGTTTACCTCTTGAGCCATTATGATATATGGGCTCTGAGCATTAGCTTTTGGGTGATTTTACACTCTGGGGTGTCTATTATGTTGATCAATATATAATGCAGATCTGAATACTTCTTGCGGGGCAGGTCTGGTCTTGACAAATTCCCTCAGTGTTTGCTTGTCTGAGGAGGTCAAGAAGTTTTTCTTCATGAGGTCCCAGGTCATCTCAGTTGTCTCTCTCCATGATCCACACCTGCACTGTGACTCTCCTCAGTCCAGTATTCTACCTTCCAGCCAGGCTGTTACAACAAGAGATGTCTCTAGTTGACCATCTTGCACCTTTTTTCCATAAGATATTTTTGTTTTGCTGAGGAAAAGGTGAGAAAGGGAAGCAAATGGGAAAACCTGAGAAGAGAGGCTGGATTACATAAGAGAAGGGATGGAACTGTCCTCTCAGCAAAAGCTGCGAGAAGAGGGGGCCAGTCAGGAGGAAGGTCAGCATGGGATGGGGCAGGTTAATGGATCAGATACTGTGAGAAGTAGAATTTGGTAGAGAAGAAGAGAAACAGCCTACCAATAATGTCAAGAAGTTTTCCTATGTGTTATCCTTTCCTCCATCTCTCCAATAAATCATTTTTAAAGATCAACGTTACACTCCAGTGTTTCAGAGTCAGATATATGTGTCCTTCAAGTATGTTACTGTGCTGAAGCAAACCTTACATCTTGTATACACAAAAAAATTCAACTACAAAGGATGCTTTCCAGTAGGTACTCATGTTGGTGCAAATAAATTATAAGAGTGTGTGATATATACTTTTTCTCTGAATAATTTTTGTGATTTACAAATAATTGGCAATAAATGCACTCTAAGGCTTAAATACCATCTTTATACCTATTTTGAAAAAGAAAAAAGATGGGAAAAAATTTTTAGGCAAACTTTTCAGCAAATGCTGTTGAGAAAACTGGATATTCACATGCGAAAAAATGAAGTTGGACTCTTACCTTATAGTATATACAAATATTAATTTAAAATGGAACAAAAACTTAAACATAAGACCTAAAATTATAAAACTTTTGGAAGAAACATTGGCAAAAACCTTCATGACATTGTATTTAGCAATAATTTCCTGGATATAGTACCAAAGCATAAGCAACAAAAGAAAAAATAGATAAATTGGATTTTATCAAAAGTAAGACTTTTGTGCACCAAATGACACTATTAATAGAATGAAAGGGCAACCCCACAGAATGGGAAAAAGTATTTGAAATCATGTATCTCATAGGACATTAATATTCATGATATACAGACAGTCCCTGATTTAATGGTTGTTCAACTTATGAATTTTTGACTTTTGAATGATGTGAAAGCTATACACATTCAACAGTAAGTGGTACAAGACTCTCTTGAGATGTGTGATTGTGGGCAGCATGATACAGTTCCCAGTCATCCAATCAGTCATAAGGGTAAACAACCAATATTCTGCAGTGTATTGTGTTGCCAGATGATCTTGCCCAACTGTAGCAAATGTAGTTCTGAAATGTTTATGGTAGGCTATATTAAGCTATGATATTTGGTAGGGTAAGTGTATTATTAATAAATGCATTTTTTTACTTATAATAGTTCAATTTATAATGAGTTTGATGGGACATAACCCCATCATAAGTTGAGGAGTATTTGTATAAGGAACTCCTGCAACTCACCATCAAGAAAAAACAAATACCCATTTAAAAATAGGCAAAAGAATTGGATAGACATATCTCTAAAGAGAATATACTGATGCTCAATGAGCATATGCAGAGATGCTCAAAGTCACTAATCATTAGGGAAATATAAATCAAAACCACAATGAAACACCATTTCACACTCATTAGGATAGCTGTACTTTTAAAAATTTAAAAAGAATACCATAAAATAGCAAGTGCGGAGGAGGCTATGGAAAAACTGGAACCCTCGTACATTGCTGGTAGGAATGAAAAATGGTGCAGCCACTGTGAAAAACAGTATGACAGTTCCTCAAAAATATTAAATATAGAATTACCATTTAATCCATCAATTCACTTCTGGAAATATATCCAAAAAATTGAAAGCAAAGATTTCAACAGATATTTACACATAAATGCACATAGCAGTATTATTCACAATGGTCCAAAGGTGGAGGTAACCCAAACATCCATCAATGTGTGAATGGATAAAAAAAATGTGGTATATAAATACATTTGATTATTATCCAGCTTTAAAAAGGAATAAAATCCCGACACATGCTACAACATGGATGAATCAAGAAGACAGTATGCTAAATCACATAAGCCAAACAAGAAAGGACAAATAATATTATGATTTCACTTATATAAGGTGCTTAGAATAGTCAAATTTATAGAGATAGAAAATAGAATGGTGGTTTCCAAGGGTTGTCAAATTTATAGAGATAGAAAATAGAATGGCGATTTCCAAGGGTTGGGGTTAGGGATAAATGGGGAGTTATTGTTTAATGGGTCCAGAATTTCAGTTCGTGAAGACAAAACAGTGTGGCCACTGATAGTGATGCTGGTTGCACAACAATGTAAATGTGCTTGATGCTACTGAACTGAATACTAAAATAATGTTAAAATGGTTAATTTTATATTATGTATATTTTACTACAATTAAAAGAAACATTAATAGACATTATTGCACAGATAAGATTCAGTGTGGGTGAAATAGTATTTTGATAAGGTAAAAGTCCATAAATGCCTCAAAAATATAGGATAAAAGAATAATTTCCCCAGATAAAGGTATAATTTATGGAAATTAGAATGTTAAGTGTCATGTGATGAGGAAGAAATGAAGACAGATATGGTTTGGATGTGTGTGCTGCTTGAGGAATGGCATGGGTCTAATTGAGAATCCTTTCATTTACACATACTATCTGATTCAGGAATTGCTTATGGTGTATAGAAAAGTGTGCTGCTGCCATATCTGTTAATAATCTTAAATAGAGGTGTCCCAAATCTGCATAGAATAGAAGTTGCTTAACTTTAATTCTCAAATTCCACAGACATGAACCTTTCTAAAAGTATTTCTAAGAATCACCAAAATTAGAATCCTACACAATTCTTACTGTACTGGCTAATACTGATTTCCTGCCAGGTTCTACATTTCTTTGTCTACTGAGAAACGAGATCCCAGTTGATACTCCATTACTGTTCCTGTGGGGTACGGAGAAGCTATTAAGAGAAAATTTACATTTGTGAAGGGCTACCTAATAGAAAATGTTTGAAAAATCTGGTAATATTAAAAGTAGCATTTTCTTTTCATGAAGCCAGACTGAGAACAAAATGGCATTCGCTGTCTTTTTATTTATTTTATTCTTCCTTTATCTTAATTCCCTTACAGCATTTCAGAAATGTTCTTTTAACAGATTTTCTCAATCCTCTGAAACTCCCTGTGC
The DNA here is from genome assembly GCA_963575035.1 of Avahi laniger. Classification (NCBI taxonomy): domain Eukaryota; kingdom Metazoa; phylum Chordata; class Mammalia; order Primates; family Indriidae; genus Avahi; species Avahi laniger. The sequence goes on from CAUYSK010060988.1 coordinate 28,855, forward strand.
CTGCGTCTTGGCTTCCAAATCCTTGTGGGCTGTCTACACACAATTTTTTGGATATAACCAGACTCTGAATGTCAGTTTATGCTCAACTGGAACCACCTCTAAGGAAGTATTCTGGGTTTAAAAAAAGGATTGCTGAAATAAAATGATATATTTAATGTATTCACCATATTACATATGAATAGGTAATCATAGATCTCAAATAATGATCTGAACATATATAGTTAAAATATTTCAAACATTCTCTATATTAAAATTCTGGAATGGGTCAAAGTTTATTTTTGAATAAATATTCCAAAAAGAAAAACAAACAAATCTCTGAAATTATAATATTCCTTTTCTTCTGTTATTTACATATTTAAAACATTTAAACTAAAATAAAAATGGACACTGTTTTTCTCCCAAATATGCAATAAGAAGGCAAGTTTATTCTATAAATCTTATTTGAAGAGAAAGGTTTTTGCTAAGTCCATCAACTTTTCACATCTCTAGACATCCCATAAAGAATAGAAGGAATGAATGAGAGAACAGTGTGAACAGCCAGTTAATGCTTTCCTATAGATCTTTTCTCTACCTTGCTTACTGTGTACAAAAATGAAAGAAATGTTTAAACATTTGAAGAATAATCTTTAGTGAAAGCTTCCTAGAGAGGGCTTTGTGAACACTTGTTTTGTGTTGTTAAAGCAGCAGTGACTTCTGTGAACTTTCAGGTCTCTCATTATCTCTTCTTTATTCCACCTGCTGAACTAAAGGATTTTAGGTTGAAGTCAAGCTGTGGTTGGTGAAAACTCAAGAGTTCTGTTAGACTATTTGGAAAGACAATTGGTAATCCACTTTTGGGTACCATTAATTAAGGATTAAACAGAAAAATCATGCTATTCTGTTCTTCCATAATAATTTCCAGATCTTTTGTTATCCTCTATTCTGCTAACATCAATTTTTAGTAACTTACTGATGTTCAATCCTGGTTTATATTATAAGATTTCAAAACACAAACAAAATTAACAAAAGCAAGAATGAGAGGTTTTTAAAATAAAATTGTTTTAAGTATAAATATTTAGGAACATCCTGGTAAAGATAAACTTGTACTTGCATATAATCTATATTGAAGAAATGATAGCTTTTGGAGGCTTTATTTAAAAAATATGAATTATTAAGGAAATTCCTACTTTTTATTCATTATTTAAACAATGCAGATGGAAGCAATGTCCTCATAAAATTGATAATGTGCACTGTAGGATAAACACAAACATCTATTTGTGTGTCCCAACCAGATTTTATGACTGATAAATATTGCCCGAGCCATATTGATTGTTCAGTGATCCACATCAATCAATAAAGCTACAGCTGTAAGCTACATGCCTAGAACAAAGCACAGAGGAAGCACTCAATAAATACTGATTGATTGATTTCTGAATTTTCTGGTTTGCTTTTATTTGTGAGACATATAAATGCAGGTAGATAATTGGCCTAGAGTTATTTTGACAATTGCGAATCTATGGTATGTTTTGGAATCTCCATATTGATAAATCCAGATATAAATATCACGGCATTTTTATTCAGGATGTTTGAACTATTCTTCATGCACATAGATTCCAGTATAATGAATTTCTATTGCATTTCTGTCTACTTCTTTCCAAATCCAGAGCAGGCAGAAAACATGACTGGAATTTCTAAAGTGAAACTTTGCACACCAACACAGCAAAAGCAAAATGGCAGAATCTAAAGTAAACATTAAACATTAAAATGTTAAACATTTACACTTAAAAATGCCAATAATATTTGATCTCCCTAAAATAAGAAATAAGGTTTCTCTATTGCTCTGTTGTACAAGAACAGTACATAATGTACATAGCATATAATGTAGAAACCAAGTGTCACAAACTGAGCCACCTTTAAGGGATACTAAAAAACAACGAACATGTGAGCTGAATGTAAGATAATAAACAATGTTGCTAAACATGGTGACATAGAGAGTGCATGCCTCAACCACAAGTGCTCAAATAAACAGTAGAAAGCAAAACAACACAAACACACAAACAAGAAACCAATATGATGGCAAAACACAAGCATGATGGAATACTGTTGGCTGCCTTCTTGTTGCTGGCAGCCAGATTGTGACCACAGGTTTCAATTTCAAAGGTGTGTAGAAATAATGTTTAAATGTTTAAATCACACTAAATATATTTTTATTTTTTTGAGAAAATATATTATAGTTGCTTTACTATTGTATCTCTCCAGCTGTTTAGTGTATAGTACTCACACTATTTGCTCATTAATTGCTCATTCCATAAATACAATGAATAAATATAATTGTAGCTTTAGCTACATGGTTTATTTATTTATTTTTTTAATTTCAATATATTAAGGGATACAAATGTTTTAGGTTATATGGATCGTTTTTGGAATACTTGAGTCCTGACTATAGATGTGCCTATCACCCAAACAGTGTTAACAGTACCCATTAGGTTGGTTTATTCCCCTCCCCTACTTTCCTCTCCTCCAGTTGCCTTCTACTAAATTTTTCTTCCCTCTGTGCACTTCCGTGTTTGCTCATTGGTTCTTTCCAATTTAATAATGAGTACATATGGTATTTGTTTTTCCATTCATGTGATATTTCACTTAGGAGAATGGTTTCCAGTTCCATCCAGATTTTTGCAAAAGACACTAATCATTTTTTATGGCCAAGTAGTACTCCGTGATGTACATAGGCCACATATTGTCAATCCACTCATGAATTATGGGCATTTGGGTAGATTCCACATGTTTGCAGTTGTGAATTGTGCTCCAATAAACATTCAAGCACAGATGTCTTTTTGATAAAATGACTTCTTTTCCTCTGAGTAAATACTCAATAGTGGAATTTCTGGATTGAATTGCAGGTCTACTATTACTGCTTTCAGGAATCTTCAAACTGTTTTCCATAGAGGTTGTACTAATTTTCAGTCCCACCAACAGTGTATAAGCATTCCTTTGTCTCTGCATCCACACCAGAATCTGTTGTTTTGGACTTTTTAATAAAAGTCATTCTAACTGAAGTTAAGTGATATCTCACTGTGGTTTTAATTTGCATTTCCCCAATGATTAAAGACATTGAGCTTTTTTTCATATGTTTACTGGCCATTTGTGTTTTTTCTTTTGAGAAGCATCTGGTAATGTCTTTAGCCTACTTTTTAATAGGGTTGTTTATTTTTTTCTTGCTGATTTTTGAGTGCTTTGTAAATTCTGGATATTGGCCCTTTATCAGACGTGTAGCTTGTGAATATTTTCTCCCATTGTATAGGTGGTCTATTTGCTCTGTTGACTGTTTCCTTAGCCTGTGCAGATGTTTTTAGTTTAATGAAATCCTATTTATTAATTTTTATTGTTGCCATGATTGCCATTGGGGTCTTTTTATAAATTCTTTGCCTCGGCTGACATCTAGAAGGTTTTTCATAATTTTCCTCTAGAATTTTTATGTTTCTAAACCTTAGATATAAGTCTTTTATCCATCTTGAATAAATTTTTGTAGGTGGTGATAGACAGGGGTCTTGTTTCATTCTTCTGCATGTGACTATCCAATTTTCCCAGCACCATTTATTGAATAGGGTTTCTTTTTCCCAGAGTACGTTGTGTTCTGCTTTGTCGAAGATCAGTGGGTTGTGGATAGATGGTTAAATGTCTGGGTTCTCTATGCTATTCCATTGATTTGTGTCCCTATTTTTATACCAATATCATGTTGTTTTGATTATATAGCCTTGTAGTATAATTTGAAGTCTGGTAATGTGATGCCTCCAGATTTGTTCTTTTTGCTTAAGATTGCTTTGGCTGTTCAGGATCTTTTCTGTTTCCAAATGAAGCATGGAATTATTTTTTTCTTGATCTCTGAAGTATGACTCTGGTAACTTGATGGGGATTGCATTGAATGTGTATGTCACTTTGGGTAGTACGGACATTTTAATAATGTTGATTCTATCTATTTATGAGCATGATATGTTTTTCCATTTTTTTGTATCCTCTGTGATTTCTTTCCTCTGAATTTCATAATTATGCTTGTAGAGATCCTTCACCTCCTTTAAATATATTTCTAGATATTTTACTTTCTTTGTAGCTATTGTGAATGATATGGAGTCTTTTATTTGACTCTTGGCTTGAGAGTCATTAGTATATGGAAATGCTACTGATTTATGTACATAGATTTTGTATCCTAAGGCTTTGCTGTATGTATTTCTCAATTCTATGAGACTCTTGGTGGAATCTTTTGGTTTTTCTAGATAAAAGATCACATCAATAAAGAGTAATAGTTTGACCTCCTCTTTCCCAATTGAATACCCTTATTATTCTTCTCTTGACTGATTTCCCTGGCTAGGTCCATGTTTTATTTTCACAGCTTCAGTTTTGGGGGCTAGTTAATTGAATGCCCCCTTATTTCATGAAAATGGATTTTCCACAACATGAAAAGTACATACTCTGGGCGGACATTGTCTGTTGAGATTTTAAAAGATTAGGGCAGCACTTTGCTGGGTAATCTCCTCAGTGAGGGAGCGAGAAAGAGACTTTACTGTCTCCCATGAAATAGGAGAAATGATGTCTCTGACAAGGATGGAGTAGGGATCTTCAAATTCCATCTACCACTGAATAATTCATTAATATGGCAAAAAAAAAAAAACCTGTCAGAATCAACACCTAAGAACTCTATAATCTTATAAAAAACTAATCCAACCAAGAGAATGTTTAATGAAGAACAAAATTGCTAAATTTTGGCATTTAAAGACATCTCTGTCGGGTTACTGGATTACTACTTACATAATGGAATGGAGACCTCAATAACCACACATGACAAAGAATATTATCTTTGAAAAAATGGTCTGGAAAAGTCACTAAATCTTCAGTACTACCCCTTCCTGGGGAAGGATGAGAATCTAATTTCCAGAGTTATCACATTATAATAATCAAAATTTCCAGTTCTCAATAAAAAAAATTATGAGGCATGCAAATGAACAGGCCACACAAATTGGCATGGCCCATTCACAAGAAAAAAGATATTAACAGAAACCATCCCTAAAGAAGATCAGACATGAGATTTGCTAAAAAAAAACTTTAAATCAACTGTCTTAAATATATTCAAAGAGCTAAAGGATATCATGGACATAGAACTAATGAAAATGAGGAATGTGATATCTAAATACATAGAGAATATATTTAGATGTCTAAATATATTAGATGTCTGATTTAGACATCTATGTATTTAGACTAGAGAATACTGATAGGGACAGAAATTATTAAAAAGAACCAAACAAAAATTAAGGAGCTTAAAACTATAATAACTGAAATGAAAGATCCATTAGGTGAGTTCAAAAACAGATTTGAGCAGGCAAAAGAAAGAATCAGACATTTTAAGATGTGTGAATTGAAATTATCCAATCTGAGAAGCAGAAAGAAAAAAGAATGGAGAAAAATTAACAGGGCCTGAGTAACCTAAATCATCATCAAGCATGCCAACACATGTATTATGAGATTTCCAGAACAAAGAGAAAGAGGCAGGAGTAATGTTTAAAGAAACAGTGATTTAAAACATGCCAAATTGATGAAATACGTGAATATTCACATCCAGAAAATTCAAAACACTTCAAATAAAATAAATGCAGAGAGATGCACTGAGATTCACTAAGATCAAACCTTCAAAAGAATAAGACAAAGACAAACAAAGAATCTAATGATCACATACAAGGGAGCCTCTGTAATGGTCTCCAACCTTTTTGGCACCAGGGACCAGTTTGATGGAAGATAATTTTCCGTGGACTGGGGTGGAAATGGTTTCAGGATAATTCAAATACATTACATTTATTATGCATTCAAACCTCTCTGCTAATGATAATCTGTATTTGGAGCTGCTCCCCAGCACTAGCATCATGACCTCAGTTCCACCTCAGATCATCAGGCACTGGATTCTCGTAAGGAGTACGCAACCTAGATCCCTCACATTGGCAGTTTCCAGTAGGGTTTGTGCTTCTATGAGCACCTAATGCAACTGCTGATCTGACAGGAGGTGGGGGCAGGTCGTGATGTGAGTAATGAGGAGTGGCTGCAAACACAGATGAAGCTTCACTCACTGGCCTGCTGCTCACCTCCTGCTATGTGGCCCACTTCTGTGCAGCTGGGGATTTGGGACCCCAGCTCTATAAGATCAACTCCTTATTTCTCATAAGAAAACATGGAATCCAGAAAGCAGTGGGATAACATATTTAAAGCACTGGGGGAAAAAAAAAGGGAAGAGAAAAAAACCCTCGCCAACCATCAGGAATGTAACACCGGGAGAGCAGAAAATATCTACATTTTTATCGCTTTCTCCCCACGACATAGTTCAGTGGCCATACCATGATAAATGCTGAGATACTCCTTTACAAAATGAATAAATATGTATTCAACTATGAACTTCTAAATGGTTTACTTTCTATTACTTGCCTTTCCCTTCCCTCTGTCAGACTTTGAACCATAGAATTCCTCCTTTCTTCTTTCAGATGTACTTATAACTCCATCACTTGCTATTTTGTTCTTTCACCAATCTTCTTCACATTTTTACATCTTCTCCATTATTAACTTTATTTGCCTTTTATCTTGCTAATAAAAGCACATTAAATTTTCTACATTTAAGAAAAAGAAAAAAGTTCCGACACCGTCAAGCTTTGTTGCATGTTTGTTCTTGGCTTTATTTGTTTTCAAAGGGTTAAGTAGAGTGTAATATTCACTGCCTAATACTTAAAATAATCTTGGTTTTTGCAAATACATTTTTTCAACAGTGCAGATCATAGTTGTACCTTTATCCCAAAGTTCCCTGTAAAACAATGTGTATTACTAAAACATTGTGTCTATATAGAAACAATGTCCACTTTCAGGACTCAAGTGAAACATGAGTCTGAGATGATAATACCAAATTTACTATTAGAATTTTTTTCTCCACTGGACTATCTTTCAATTTCACTAACAACATTGTAGCTGACCTAAACCTACAGAATTCATGTGCCAAAACATTTATGAGTTACAGGAAGGTATAAGAGATTTTACTCAGATCATTGTACAGAGCTAAATAAAAGTTGGTATGATTATTTGTCCTTACAGAAGAGCACATAGAAAACATCTTTTATTTTTAGTGTTTCTCAGTTTGCCCTAATATCGAATTATACAATTTACTTATACTACAATAATTTACTAAGCTGAACTATAGGCAAGATTGGAGAAGACTGCTGGAGTCCAGGGATGGGATATTGTTTTACATTATACTGAAGTATGTTTGCTCTAGTTGGACTGCAAATAACATGCCATAATTTGGAGTGTTATTTAGTTATGAGTCAGACAATTGGAGAAGTATGGTTATAAAATAATAAAAAGAAATAATAAAAAACACACAGCCAGAGAAAGAGAACACAGAGAGTTATGTATAGCTTTTTGAACAAGATCTCTACAGAGTAGTCATTATTTAATAAAGCTGGCTTTGTTACACTATTTCATGTTTTCTAAAAATGGAGTCACTCAGCGAAGCATAAAAGTCAATAGAAAGTTCTCTCAATGCAAAAGTTGAAATAATGTGAGCAACGAAATAAAGTGTCATTGATTTATATAACCTCCAATAAAATAAATATTTGTGAGTCTATACTGATATAAATAAATGACCGAATAAATTAATAAATAGGGAAAGAGACATAAATATTCCATGTAGAAGAATTTTAAATAATTGTAGATATTCTTTTCCAGAAGGGGGATCAAGATTTTCCACTTCTTAAGTGTAGGCTGTGCGTAGTGACTTCCTTCCACAAACTACAGCATAGAAAGGAGGCAACATAGAGTAACTTCACAATGGAGAAACCTGAAAAACACTACCTCAGTCAGGTGATTAAGGCCAAAATCAATAGTCACGAATGATGTCGACAGTATGCATACTTGATATTACGTGATGAAAATGGCACTTTCCTTCTGTAGTCTTCCTTCCCTAAATCCCTAATACTAGTCTTATCATGGAAAAAAAAAAACACATGAGACATATTTCAGTAGAGGAATATTTTTCAAAATATCTGATCAGTACTCCTCAAATCTATTACAGTCATCAAAAGCAAGGAAAGTCTGAGAAACTTTCACTGACAAGAGAAGCCCAAGGAAACATGACGATTAAATGCAATGTAGCATCCCAGATGGGATTTGGAGTAGAAAAATGCCTTTTAAAAAAAAGAAAATATGATTAAATTATGAGATTTAGTATATACATTTTAATAATATTGTATCAATATTGGTCATTAATTAAAACAAATATACCATACTAATGTAAGATGTTAATGATGGGAAAAACTGGATATAAAGTATATGGAAACTGTCTATAATATCATTTTTATTTAAATCTAAAATAGTACTAAAAAGTAAAATTTGTTATTTAAAATATGATCCCTGATAACAGTGCCAAACTTCCCTTCAGAAGCGCTACCTCACATTCTTGAAATCATGCTTTCAAATGTGGAAAATTTCTTGAACTACAGCACTGACTATTAGAGATGGTCAGACAGATAAAGAGACAAAGAGGGCTTTCCTAATGGCCATAGAGCATCCACAGAATTATGAAAGTTGCAGATAAACAAAATCAATACCCTGAAAGTCTGTTGTACCAGAGTTTCTATTTTAATGTGCTAAATATATAGCATATTTGGTCTCGTCTTGACAGTTTTTCCTATAATCACAACAAAATTTTCTTTCACCCCAGGTCAATTTTTTGAATACTAAAATCATGTGTACAGAAAGGAAAACATGGCTCAAGGTTATCATTTCCTTCCAGATATTGTTATGATATCCAATTCTGTCTTTTTGTAATGGGAACAAAAACTCTGCAACTGAGATGATGAGTGGAACAAACAAGCAAGCACCCAAATTCTTTTTCCTATCCATTTCTGTGAAATATCAGTTGCAAGAAAACAGAGTGATTCTAATCAGTGAATTAACACTTGCTGACTTGATTATTTAATACACAGCTTGTATTGTGTTGTAAGGAAGAGAAGATAAAAGCCATGGGCCTTATTTTAGAATTCAGACAATGTTACGGGCTGACTTTTGTCACCTCAAAATTCATATGCTGAAGCCCTAAACCCCAATATCTCAGAATGTGACCATATTTGTAGATAAGATTTTTAGAGATATGATTAATCTAAAATAAGGATCTTAGGGAGGGCCCACATCTAATCTGACTGGGATCTTTATAAATGAAGGAGATTAGAACACACAAGAGAGACACCAGGGATGTATACGCACAGAGAAAAGACCATGAGAGGAGGAAGCCAGAGGGGTGGCCATCTGCAAGCCAAGGAGAGATGTCGCAGAGGAAACCAACCCTGTCAGCATCTTGTCAAATGTTATCTTATACACAGGGAAAGGCAAGGTTAGGAACATTAAACTTATCTTTTCTACATATGCAGTAATTCAAGAAAGAGACATGGGGAATTTGCGCTCTATTTGCTTATCATCTTCAAGGCATTCTTCTGGAGGGCTGAGCTCATTCACTGAGTCACGGGCGTTTGTGAAGTTATGCTGACAGGTAGGGTAAGCAAATATGGCTTGTTCATGGCAAGGCCTGATTATGTGGCTCACCAGAGGCAGATGTTTGTTACTTTGTCTTACAATAACAGTGTGATTTAGGATGGTTGCTGATCACACCAGAATGAGAAACAATATAATTTATGGTGGGGGCTTTGAGTCATGGGGTATCAGTCAGCTTGGAGTCTGAGATCAACCGCATAAACAATTGATGAATGAATCGTACTTATGTGATGGTGTCCCAATAAAACTCTGAGCACCAAGGCCTAGGTAAGCTTTCCAGTTGGCAATACTCCATGTATAGTCACATATCAGCGTCAGGAAAGAAATGCATCTTGACTGCACAGGGAGAGGACAGCAGAAGCTCCATATTTGGTACTTCCCTGGACTCCACCCCATGCATTTCTTCTCTTGGCTGATTTTATTCTGTATCTGTTCCTTCTAATAAACCATAACCATGAATATGATAGTTTTCATTATGTTCTGAGTCCTTCTGAAAAATTATCAAACATGACGGTGGTTTGGGGAACCTCCTAAACTTACAATCAGTGTCAAATATGGGGGTGGTGTCTTGTGGATGGTGGTCTTTTGTGGAGAGTATTCCTTTAACTTGTAGCTGGCTAACTTCTATAGTAGACTATCACAAAATTGAATCACTAAGTATTTATTAATCTGGATACCTTCATTTACTAGTCTATTTATAAATTCTTTTTTGTAAGCTCATTAAAATTATTTCAAAAACCAGACAAACAAAATACCCCTCTGATGAGTCTGTGAGGTTATTCTTAGGAGCAGATGTGATACATAGTTCTAGATTCTCTTAGCACATACTGCAGCAACCCAAAGGCAATTACAATCCACAGCTTTTCCTCTTTCCTGAATCACACTAGTGTTAGAAGAAGAGTAGTGGCTAGTCGTGAGGTTTTTGTTGATTAAAAAAAATTACATATAAGACTTCAGCTCTTAAAATGTTTTGTCACTTTCTAAACCTAAGCGTTAAAGACTTTTTGGTTGCATATGAAGAGAAATGGCTTTTACTGTTTCTATAAAAAGTAGTAAGTGCCATAGGCAGACTTTTGCTATTGATTCATTTTCAGGGTTTTAGAAAATCTGGTTTTAAGATCAAGATTCCCAAAGTTAATATTTCCTGTGTTCTGTAAAGTTGAGAGAGGTGAACAGAGGGAAGAACTGCAAAGAAAAAGGAAAGTATTCACTCCCTGCATTCTATTTTTAGACTAATTTTTGTGTGTATATGTATATTTGAAACTTTTTTAATAATTATCTTCAGTCTTTACTCTTTTTTACAGGTAAATTTTTTGTTTGATCTTTATGATTGTTTGAATGAAAGCCACGTCTCTGAGAAAATATCAGTTTGAAATATCATTTTTAAATAGCTAGTTTTCCCTGAGAAAACACTTCAAACAAATTCAGTTCGAAACGTATTTTGGATAGGATGCCATATTCAATACTAAACAAAAGTCTTTTTCCTTAGGGAGCATAGGCTCTTACTGATTAAAATCAATCCATCGATCGATCAATAGGTCATTTATATTTCTCTCTTCTGCTTGCATTGATTGCTGGATTCAGGTTGTTATCTTAATGCTCACTTAGGAAATTGTTCAGGAATGGATTATGGTAAAGCTCTTAGAGTAGATGGAATATGGTAGAGCTGTTCTATTCAATTTTTCCGTAGTCTATGGAATCCGTGAGTTTTTTTTCTTTTTCTTCATGTTCTTCCCTTTTGCTTCTGCTTTCAAAGGCATTCATTTGCAGTGACTTTGCAGGACAATAGAATGAATCCTGGCTCTTCCACTACAAATTCTACAACCTCAGAGACACCGCATATTCTTTCTGAACCTCAGTTTCTCACCTGTAAATATGAATAATTCCTATAACAGTTCTTGTAAAGAGAAAATGTGATCACAAATAGAAAGCTTAACTTAAAGTAGGCATTCAAAAAATAAAGCTATTTTTCATATTCATTCTCCAAGAGGTTTCTCTGAGAACTGAAACCTGGTAAATTTCCTTTTAAAAAAATTGTGGTAAAATGTATATAATATGAAATTTACCATTTTAACCACTTTTAAGTGTGCAGTTCTGTGGCATTACAAATTTCTATTTTGAAAGAGCTTATAAAAGCTTGAAAATGCAAAGGAAACATTATCTATTCTTGTTATTTATACCCTTTAAACATGACTTAGATAAATGTGTTCAGATAGATTCTTCTGCTGCATATCCTCTTGATTATTTAACATAAAAAACCCTGAGTTAAAAATTTCATACTTTTGGATAGCATACCAAAATACTGTGACAGCTACCTTTACAACTACTGAAATGAGACAATGGAGTATCACTAGACTCATTATTGAGACTTGTTCTGTTTACTGGTTCTCATTTGGCTACACTTGGTTAGGCTTTCCTCCATTGGCTTAAAGAATATCATTCTCTAGGCCTTAAAAAGAAAATTCAGCTCAATATTACTTTGAGATTTCCTAGTTCAAAGCATGTCACATAAGCTGTGTTGTCAACTTAATTCCATAGAGCAGGACATGCTGTCTTACAACCAAGAAATAAGGTTTTCATCGACACAGTAGGACATGCTATCTCACAACCAAGAAATAAAAAGGTTTTCATCGACACAGCTAAGACAACACTAAATCGAGGACCAGAACTCAGGCTGTTTTACACCTGCAAGCTGCTCTCTGTCATTTTGTTTCAGAAACTTAACTGAAACTTTTTTTCACAAACAACTGAATGATTAATAGATTTGATATTGAAAGTCTTTCTGCTATAAATCACTCAGTCTGCTTATAAATGTGCCCTTCATTTTCCAATATTAAAGTTATTTAAGTTCCATCAAATCTTACAGAAATGGCAGAGGACACTAAAGTAGTTTGTTTCTTTTAATTTTGTAATTAGACTCAAATTTCACTTATATGTCATAGTATAGAAAATAACCTGGACTTCTTTTCATCTATCTCCCAGTGATTTTGTTTTCCTAATGCTTCCCATTTCCTTAATATACGCTGACCAGCTAGATTAGAGGAATACAGTGCAAAATATTTTGAATATTGCCATTGTTAAATGATAATTAGAAAGTCCTAGCACTCGATGCCTGTGGCCTGCAATGAAAGTTGATAGTCTTTGGAAATACACTTATTTCTGTGCTCTGAACAGAAGCCATTTTAACAAGTATCTTTGAAAGTCCTCAGTAATGGGAGATTCAACTCTAGTACCAAGTCATTCTCAAGTATTTTTTTATTAAAGGTTTTAGGCCAGAAAACTAACATCCCAGTGACAACGAATTAAGAATCTGGTCTTCCCATGCAAAACCTTTATTTCAGATGACCTCAGGGAGTGCACAAGCTTGTAATTGTTCAAATTCTAAAATAACCTGCAATTCTGCACGGGGTTATTCAATAAAAATGTTCTCTAATGCTCACTTTAGATGTGGCCCCAAGGAGGACATTTTTATAGATTCATGGCTAGAGCCAAAGACAACAGTAGACTGGAGAGTTACTCCCAGAAAGTAGAACCAGAACTCCTAGATGGGCTAAGCAAAACAGAATCCAGTTTGGGTATTTAATGATTCTCACCCAGGTAAATTTCATAATTATTTGGGGCCAATGACTGCTGTGTGTTGTGTGTTTCCTTTTCTCCCCTTGGTTAAATGGGTACTTTTTTTTTTTTTTATCAATGCAAAAAAATTTATTTCTTTAGATTTATATAGACTTCCCAGTTTATTTTTAAATGGGTACTTTTAATTTAATTTTCCTTTTCCTGCTCTACCACAGTGTATAATGTGGTCATAGATAGATCAATTATCTTTTATTATGTAGATCACTAGAATAGTCATATTTGAGCCTGTTGGAGGGGAATTAACTCCAAAATTTTAAAATTGAGCAGATTAATATAACAGAATGGAATTTTGTGATTGTCTTTCTTGAGTGAGAGTGTGTTTCAAGTGTAAACATAAAGTTTCATATAAATATTTGTGTGCCAAAAGGAGAAGCTAATGACACGGAAAGCTAAACTTCCTCTAATCTATAATATACCCTTCTTATAGGGCAGCACTATACCATAGAATATTGTGCATTGAGTTATGAAAATGTTCTTAAGCTACATTTTCCAACACTAACCTCATGTAGCTATTGAATACTTAAAATATGGTTAGTGATAATGAGAAACGTTAATTTTATTTAATTTTCATTAATTTAAATTTAAATAGTCACATGTGACTAGTGGCTACTATATTGGACAACACAGTTTTATATTAATGTATTTTTTAAAAAACTGGGCACATAGCTGCTCATTGAAAGATTACTAGTTCCAGATTCCTTCATGCCTAGATTTGACTGTGGTTGAGCAGACTTAGTTTTAGCAAAGGGATGGGGAAAAAAAAAAAAAAACCCACAATATATACAACTTCCAGATCATGCCTTTTAAAGGAAGGTATGTTCCTCTTCTTTTCTTTCTCTCTTTATAACAGGTTGGAATGTAACCAACTGCCTCACTTCAAAACATCACTTTGGTGGATGTCACGATAAGATAGAAAGACCACTTTGCAAAATAAGAATTTTGGCTTGCTTAAGCCACCAATATTTTGGGGTTTTATATCTAGAATATACTTGCATTTTGTTTCCTTTTCTTTTTAATGTATTTTTCTTGGGGTTTGAAATGATTCCTGAATCTAAGGGTTCATATATTTCTTCAAGTCTAGCAATTTCCCAGGCATTATTTTTTTGAATATTGTATCTCTTTTATTTTCTCTACTCCAGACTTCTGAAAATTGAATGAAATATACAGTAAGCCTTTTATTCCCATACTTCTTAATTTCTCTGACATATTTTCTATCTCTGTATTGCTCTGTGATGCATCCTGAGTAATTTCTTGAGATTATCTTCAATTTTCTAATTATTCACTTATGTATACATTATTTGGCATTGAGATCTTAATTTTTGTGTGTATACTTAGAGAAGTCACCTTGGTTTTCTTTCAAATTTGCTTGTTTTCTTGCTTTCATGGTATAATTTTCCTTCCACAAGTTCTAATGACCTCTTTTATCCTTTATATTATAAGCACAGTTATTTTATGTCCCATGCTTGAGTAGCCCTGTATGTCTAAAGTTAATGATAAATTTAATTCTGCCACTTATTTTTCTCATTGTCTTGTTAGCATGGCTCATTTCCTGTGTGTTTCATAATTTTGAACTATAAACTTATGATTGATAGAGATTTTTTCAAAGTTATTTTGAGACGGCTGCCTTGAGGTTGACCCCTTCTGTGTTGATTTACTTCTACTCTATTGGGGTCTTTGGACAGATATAAAGCCAGGTCAATTTCTCAGCTTGGGGTTTTCCTGTACCATGTTGCTAGTACAAATTCAAATGAGATCAAAGACATATTCTTTCTTCCTGAATATCTGTTAATGTACATGACACTTGGTTATCAAGATCTGCAAAGACTCAGAATTATCTGTAGCCTAAGCCTCATCATACCACTGTGGTGGCCATCTTCTCTTCGTTTTTGGACTCCAACAATTTCTTTTTTGTATAAGCTTACTTATTTGTATGAAATGATGTTCAGCATTTGTGTGTGTGTGATATTGGGAATTTTTTTTTTATTTCAATAGATTTAGGGGGTACAAGTTTTTTGTTACATGGGTGTAATTGTGTAATGGATTGGAATGGAAATAAAATTTTCTGACTAAATCCTAGATGAAAATTAATTTTGGTGTTTATATATATTCAATTTAGTCACATTTATCTCATTTCAATTATTTGTGTTTATATATATATATGTGTGTGTGTTATGCCTGTGTGTGTACATGTGTAAATTTTAATTAATAAGAACCTAAATGACCACATCAATGTGATAATAGTATCGTAGACCTTTCCTACTTTTTCTCAGTACTTGCTAATGTAGTCCTAATATTGGACGGTTTTGAAATTTTTTTTCTTTTCCTTTATATATTCATAGGTATACTCATTCATTCATTTATCCATTCAATTATTAATTTGCTAATTATTCATTAAGAACAACAGTCTATGGTCCACAGAGTCCAATCATACAGGGAACCCCTAAGAGGCTAAGTTAGGCAATTCAAGAATTTCTTTATTATTAATAAACCTTGAACTGCTTAATTTAAAAAAATGTCAATGGATTTACAACTAAGTGAAATATAGCAGTGTTTCAAAATGTATTTTAATGTTTATGGATTTTTATTACAACTATTCGTGTTAACTAAGCACTCATCAACGCTGAAAATTAGTATAGCATCATATTGCCCTGACTTTATAATTATTAATATATCACATATGGATTTCTATAAATAGGTTATAAAATGCTTAGAGTAACTATAATATTGATAAAGCTGAGTATCAGTTATACATGTAATAGAATAAAATGATTCATTAGATGCTAATTCATTCAGGAGTCTATTTCTCTATATAGACAACAAAATTTTAAAATGTACATTTCTTTATAGTTATAGAATCAAAAAAGGACTTTTGTAGCATGAGGCATTTTTTGAAAATGATACACTATAGATAAATTTTAAAAGGTAAATGCACAAGTTGGCATACCACAAAAGAACAGTGATCTGCAGTGCTTGCCACATGCTCCCAAGTTTGATAAACAGCTTTGACATTAAGTCATTTTGGCATTGTGTGTGCAGTGACATGACTTGCTGCATCTGAGTTCCCTAGTTAGCTTCACTCACTCTTGCTTTGGCCTTTTCTGTTTTGTGTTCGTTATGTTTTTAAGTTGCTTTTTGATCACTTTAAGTCTCTTGACCTGTATTCTCTCAACTTTAATCTTGAATAACAACTCAAATAATATTTCTCTCGTGTTGCTGCATGCTCATGTTAGTATCTACCAAGCATCTGTCATTTTTAGACACTTTGACCCACAGATAAAAGCTGCATGAACATTTTACTTCAGGAGCTGAACATTTTATCATACATTTCATATTCTTATGCCTTTCTTCCTTCTGCACATTTTTCAAATTAAATTTTCATTTATCTGCATCTGCACCTGTACACTTAACAAATTACAAATTGAAGATGAAACAAAACACTTGGTCTAGGCTAACATAGAGTAGTATAGGCATTGCATTATACCACAATGGAAAAAAAAAAAGAAAAAGCTTGATCCACAGATGGTGAACTACAGGAAATAAGATTGCTTTCCAGCTCTCCACAGGCTTCACTGCTGAACAACAAGAAAACACAGATATTAGAATAGTGCATAAAATGAGATCATAATCTACACTCAGACATTCAGGGACACCTAACAGACATTTGGTCCCAGATTCTCACTGCTAATCCTTGGCAAGGATGGCTGTGAGATGACTCTTTTCGGTGAGGCCTCTGATGCCAAATCTTACTAGTATGAAATACATAGTAGCATACAATATATTTTCTTGATATGCTTAACTAGGTCTAAATTAGAATTTTATTTTCCTCCCCAAGAAGTATCAGTATACATCATATCAATACACCTATGCTACTAGTGTTAAAGAATAAAGTTTTCAAAAATAGAAATCAACAACCTTTAGACTTCCAAACTTCTGAAAAAAGATCTGAAAACATTTGATATATAATATATATTAATAAAAAATATATACTAGCTTAAAAAATATTGAAAATAGTAATGTCAATGTAAATTCAGCTGAATTTATGAGAGCATTGCTATAAAGCTCAACTCCAAACTTCAGAAACTTCGATGTCATGAGATTTTTAACATAATTTTCTGTGTAGTGTTATTTGATGCCAATGTTAAAAGAAATAATATGATTTAACCATTTCTTTTTTATTTTTTTACTAAGCAGAACATTTGTTATGAGGGAAGGGATTAATGGGAAATGGAAGTAAGGGTTTCAAAGGCTGAAGACCTGCATTAAATTCTGACTGCATTGCTTGCTGGTGGTGGCTACAGCATGCTACTTCTCCGAGCCTTTGTTTCCTCATCAGTAAAATAAAACTAGGGATAACTACTTTACAAAGTTTCTGTGAAGATTAAACAGGATCACTTAGTGAATGCTACTTTGGTAGAGAGGGTCATGTCACACTTCCATATTTAAGTGTTTGTTATTTGTGTTGTGATAACATGAGAAATGAGGAACAAAGATTCATCTAAGTATCTGTTTCTCTGGTTCTTTATTTTGCTATGTCTTGGCTATAAGAAAGTATATGAATTCTTTTCACATATTTCCATCATGCTTTGTTTCATGTTATCTCTATTATTGTTGTTATAATTAGTTGGAGTGTATAAAATGTGATTGTATTATCTGGGATAACAGAAGGACTAAATTAAGAAAAATTATTGATTTATTATTCTAAATCTTCCTAAAGACTATCAAGTTCTTCTAGGGAAAGCCACACTCTTTGCTTTCCTTTTTTGATAGATATTATATAATAGTCTCTGATAAAGATCAAAAGAATGTAAAATGCACACATAATAAGTTGTATTATCTTAATCGAGATATTTGAAGAGGTTCTATATCTAATTCTGTATAGATAACTTTATTTCCACGTGTAAGCAGCTTAAGAACTTTTTCAGAAGAGTGATTATAAGCTTCCTGAGTCATGCATGGGGGTAAATCTTGAGAGATATGTGAAAATAATCTTGCAAATGGTATGAATATTTTGATGAGATGTACAGATAATTTAGCTATTGATTGAATGTCATCAACAAAATTTTTGGAGGAATGATACATCTGTGATGATTAATTTTATGTGTTAACTTCACTGGTCCATGATGTACTCAGATATTTGCTCAAATGTTATTCTGGGTATTTCTGTGATAGTGTTTGTAGATGATAATAGCATTTACATTGGTAGACTGAGTAAAGCTAATTGCCCTCCATAATGTGGGTGAGCCTCATCTGATCAGCTGATGAACAAAAGGCTTTACTCTCCCCAGAAGAAGAGAGAATTCTCTTTCCTAATGGCCTCTGGACTGGGACATCTGGTCTTTCTGGCTCTACAGCAGCTGTTTACCTTCAGACTCAAATTGGAGTATTAGTTACAGCTTTCAGCCTTTGGACTGAAGCTCTGAAGAACTTGCCAGTCTCCATAATCTTGTGATCTAATTATTTATATTTATTAATATAAATCTCTCTCTCTCACTCCCCCTCTCTCACACACACACACACACACACACACACACACACACACATACACACACACAATCTCCTGTTGGTTCTGTTTCTTTGGAGAACCCCAACCAATACAATATCAAAACTACACCAATTACATTGAACTGTGAAAAAGAGCTACTCAAAAAAATTCCAAAGAAACAACTTATTTTTGCCAACTAAACCTCTGAAGACATATGCATACAATAGCTAAGTTTAGTGCATTTAAATGCCCCCAAAACTTATGGAATACACTGATTCAACAGTGAATGTTTACTGAGATATCAAAATTTAAAGTTTCATGAAACTACCATGTATGCATTCAGAATATACATTTTATGCAATGGGAAAAATGTTTTTTCTGTTGTTAAGAGAAGTGAACTATGCAAAATAGAAGAAATTGGCTTAATTTTTAATGGTAATGTGAATATAGTGGTTTGTTTTCTTATATATACCTAGAATATGACTTTCTATTTCTATTCTTAATTCTTGAAATTAAGTCACTTTTCTTGGCTTGAAAAAAGTGGTCAACAAATACTAAAGTCACACCACAATCACTATCACTATATTTGAAAATATAAAAATTATTATTCACCTCATATAGCTGGACTGTTTCTTTTCGCTGTTTTTTGGCTTTTCGTTTTTGCAAAATAATTTTCAGTATGAAAAGAAAAGTAGATTTTGATTATGTGAAAGGCAAACTCTTGTACCTCTCTGGTAGTTTTGTGTCATGATGTTATGATTTCTTTCTTCCTTTGATTTTTCTTCTGCTCTTATTCTACCTTCTTTGGTTTTACTGTAGTATTTTACATGATTCAGATTTCTTTCTTTTCTTAGTATACCAATTATAGTTCTATAAAAAGTTTTAGTGGTTGCTTTAGATTCTGCAATATATATTTACAACTAACCTAAACCCACTTTGAAATAATACTGTATTGCTTAACAGGTAGTGCAGGTAGCTTAATACAGAGTAATTTAATTTCTCCCTCTGGTCCCTTATAATCTCGCTTTCATTCATTTCATTCATGCATATACTATAATAATTCAATATAGTGCTATTATTTTTTGAACAGTAACTATTGGAAAAATTAAGAAAGAAAGATTTTAGTTTACCTCCATTTATTTATTTTTTGTCCTTCTTTCATTTATGTGTAGACTTGTATCATTTTCCTTCTCCCTAAAGAACTTTTTGTAACATTTCTTTCAAGACAGGTCTATCAGCAACACATTCTCTCAGGTTTTGTTTGAGAAAGTTCTTATTTCTCCTTCATTTTAAATGATAATTTCATATATATATGTATATGTATATGTATATATATAATTCTAGGTTGGTGGGTTTTTTTTCTTTCAACATTTTACTTCATTGTTTTCTTGCTTACATGATTTCTGATGTGAAACACACTATAATCCTTTTCTTTTTTCCTCTCTATCTAAGATGATAATTTTTCTCTGGCTTCTTTTAATATTTTCTCCTTGTCTTTGTCTTTTTGCAGTTTGAGGATGATATTCCTGGGTACGGATTTTTGGTAAGTATCCTGCTGTGTGTTCTCCGAGTTTCACCCATCTGTAATTTAGTGTCTGTCATTAATTTTGGAAAGTTCTCAGCCATTATTGCTTCAAATATTTCTTCTGCTTCCTTCTCTATTCTTCTTACCCTGTTATTGGTATTACATATCCAATTATGGATATCTTACATCTTTTGAAATTGCCCCACAGTTCTTTGATATTTTATCTTTTTTTTTTTTACCTTTTTTCTCTTTGCATTTCAATTTGAGAAGTTTCTATTGACCTATCTTCAAGCTCACTGATTGTTTTCTCAGCCATATTTAATCTACTGATGAGGCGTCAACACTTTTCTTTTCTATTAGTGCTTTTGATTCCAGTATTTCCTTTTGATTTTCTTTCTTAGAATTTTCATCTCTCTGCTTACAGTACCTGTGTGTTCTTGCATGTTGCTCACTTTTTCCATTAGAACCCTTGGTAATTTAGGCCTAGTTATTTTAAATTTTCTGTCTGATAATTCCAAAAGTTGTTATATGCATCTAGTTCTGATGCTTGCTTTTTCTCTTCAGACGGTGTGTTTCTTGCCTTTTAGGAGCCTTATATTTTTTGCTGAAAGATAAGCATGAGGTATAGGATAGGCCTTTAATCTGAGGTTTTATGTTAATCTGACTAGTAGTTAGGTTGCATTTCCTGTTTGCTGAAGCTGTAGGTGTCAATGTCCTCTACTGTCCTTATTTTTTTCCCCTCATGCTGTCTTTCGGTTTCCTTAAAAAGCTTCTTCTTAAAAATAATCTCACCTTATAGCTCTTTTAACTGTAAAATACCATTGCTATACTGGAGCTCTGTTATGGTAGGTAGAAGAGATCTACTGTCCTATGATTACATTTCTATCTTTATTGGGCCTGTATCCCTGGACTGTGACCGTCTCAAGAGGTTGTTAGCTTTTATTCCCACCTTATATGAGACAGAAAGGCTACAGGTAGCTGGAGTGGGTAATTTTTCTTCCATAGGTTGGATAAGGCTATGCTATTTTCCCCTAGTGAGTAGGCTTTTATTTTTGAGAATATTCTGTGAGTATTTCTAAATATTTACTTTTCCCCTCTCTCTGCCAAAACAGGAGGTTATTTTTTTCTTGGCTTTCCATCTAGAGAAACTGGTGGGTTCCTGGAGGTAAAACCCATGAAATTATGTACACCTCCCTAAAAGCACAGCATCAGGAGTTTCTTACTGTCATACTAGTTCACACTCAGCCTCCAGCCATGCATCAGTTTTTATTTAAGTGTGCCTACAAGTTTATGGCTCCAGTGGCTTCTGCTCCAGGTAAGCTGCTGGCTTTGATTCACTATTTTCACCCGTCTCTACAGATTTCTGGGTGACGGTTTGCCCTGAAACCTCAGTTCTCTCATGAGCCAAGAAAAGTTATTGATTTTCAGTTTGTTCAGCTTTTTTCTTGTTGTTAAGATGCAAGTGAAGACTCCTAAGCTCTTTCCATGTCAGAGCTGAAATTGAAAGTTCAGTGTTACCATTTCTAAATCTTTTCCTTGCACACATCTTCTAGATAATTGAATTTTGTTAAGTTTTTTTCCCCCAGGGTACAGTTTATTACTAGTATGACAATACAATGTATTATCCAAATCAGGACATGTTTAAAAATGAAAAGGGGGTATTTTTAATACCAATTAAGAACTAGGCATAGAGGAGGCCAGGCAAACTGTGAAATAGGGTCACCCCATATGTGATCTAAGGTCCTGCAAATTTGAAATTATCTGTCTGTTGTTTTATATGTGAATGAAAATTTTCCTGATCACATACCAGGGCATGCAGAATTTTTATACAAAGGTCAGCTATATTTTTGCAATTGAATTTTGGATACTGAAGAACCTGAATTTAGACTGATTTTTCCTCCAAGTAGAGGACTAATTTTTCCTGTCTGTATATCTAGAAAACTTTTATTATATTTGAGGTTTAGTAAATTTGTCAATATATGGTTAGTGGTGGATCATTTTGTTTTAGTTTGTCCTGGGACACAATGTCTTCATTTAATTTGTGGTATCAGTATTTTTTTTTCACATGTATATGAGTTTGTGTGCATGTATGAACTTATCTTTCATCTTTCTATTTTTTGGTTTCATTTCTTAGAAATATAAATTATGCTTATTTGTATCTCCTTTGTGTATCATATCTAGTATCATTTTTCTCATTTCTTTTGTCTCTTGCTTTAGTTTTATTTTGGTTTATAAAACTCTGTAAAGATTGTCTGCACGCCCTTTGTGATATTGCTTTCATTTTGTCTTTATTGATGATTTTAATTTTCTTTCTAGTGGTTTTTCTCTAAATCCATCAGATCACATCTAATCTCCTTATTTTGCTTATCATTTTCTCTTTAATATCCTGCGCTCTGTCTTTGAGAACTTTTTTTCATACAAGCTGACCTGTGATCATTAATTTCTTTGAGAGTGCACAGAACTATATATCTGAAGATTTGGGCGAGTTAATTCCTCTTCTACTGTTAAAAAACATAGTTTCGGATTGTTCTATTCTTGGTTCCTTTCAGGTTATTATTTCTCTTTAAATGGGGCAGATGCATCCAAACCAACACTTTGAAGAAGAATTGAGAAGGGGATGAAGGAAGAGACATGAGTTGGAAGTTTCATTGGTAGCTTTTTTCCCTGAAAACTCTCACAGATTTGTGATATCCTAATTTCTGCAGCATATCTTTCATTTTTCAGAATCATACCCATTGAGATAGTAAAAGAGATTGATGTGAATCATGGTGAAGACCTTCTACAACCTGCATATATGTAGTGATTTCTTATGTGTACTTGCTCAGCTGTCTCTGGTCAGCAGTGATAAAGCACATTACACATTTCCTTTACTTTCTTCAGCTTCCTCTACTTGTGGCTGTATTAAATTGAAGTCATGCAAGGAAGTTTCTGGTTTCTTCCATAGAGCACTATTACATTTAGATCAAAGGTATATTAGACAAGCCTCTCATCTTTAGAAAAATCTGCATCCTGTCTGAGGCCAAGAAGGTATGTGTCAGTCCTATGTAAACTTACTAATTTTGACACAAATTTCATTTGATTTCACAAATACTGCTTACTGATTGTAATTTTCAGTTGTGTTCATTTTCTTCTTTATTTTTGTTTTATTTGTTTATTATCACTGAGTTTTGAGAGACAGAAATAAGATAAAAATACCTCTGCCACATTTGTAGCTTAAAGGGAGAGCTTGGGGAAGGATTTTAACACCTCGTAATATATCTCAGTCCACACCCTGAATTAACAAACAATTAAATAAAAACAATGCATTATGCAAGTTCCTTAGCCTTCCTGTCCCAACCAGACTACATTTTCCTCTGTTTCAAAGTCACTCAGCTCTTTTTCAAGAGACAAACTAGTTATAAGGCCTTTATGTCTCCTTCCTGCCTTTATAAACATATAATATCATAAATATTAATAAATTAACCAGTTAAATGAATATATATTTATATATTAGAGACATTAATTATAACATTAATTAATATATTAATGTAATTAATAGTTAAAAAGAACATATATATTTATTCCATTAAAAAGTTACAAAGTAATTTATTCTATCTATGCTCTATTGATATATAATCAGTTTGTTTTCAATCTTCTGATATTGTCACTGTGGTTTTTAAAATTTGTATACATTTATGGAGTACAAGTGTAATTTTGGTACATCAATATATTGCATAGTGGTGAAGTCAGGGCTTTTAGTGTGTGTATCACTGGAATAACATTTGATTTTTGCCTACAAGAATTTCTATAGGATAAATTTCATAACCTTACTGCAGAGTTCTTTTCAAACTTGTTATTTTTAAAAGTTTATGTATAAATGCCTAACTATAAAAACTATCTTAGAATTTTGTCATTTGTGAATTGTGGGGCAAATACTTCAGAGACTAGGAGAAAAAGAGAGAGAATAGAAAGAAGAAATAATCCATCAAAGTGACCTACTTTATAGTTAAAGTGTGCAAATAAAAATTACACCCTAATTCTTAAGACACTAAGAAAAACCCAAAAACTCAAACCTAGTAAAGGCTATTTTTTTTCTCTTTCTTTCTTTCTTACTTTCTTTTTTTTTTTTTTTAGCAGATAGGATGAATTGGAAAGTAAAGGCTAATTTCAAACTCATGTCAAGGATATTACCACTTTCAAGACACTTTTGAGTCATAGTTGGTTATTTGCAACAAACTCATAAATGCCATATGTGATAATGACATAATCTAGGGAGTAACTTAAATTCATTTAGTAAATGGAAAAAAAAAAAACCTCAGGGTTTTCTAGTTATTGTAGATGAATTGAGGCAGTTTATCAAGTCTCCACAAATAATTCCCATCAGAAGGCTCAATCCTATTCATTTTTTATAACAGTTCTCACAACAGTCATGGGAAAGTCACAGCTAGAGTTGCTTGCAAGTTTGGCTGAAATTATTATCTGCAAAAAGAAAAATGTAAAATGCTTCAAGGAAAATAGCAATTATAACAGTTTTTTGAATATATTTCAAATGCAGTTAGGTAACTTTAGAAGTCTGAGCACTATAGAAAATTGGGCATACCCTGTAACTTTTTTTCATAATGGTAAAGAACTTAAAATGAAATTTAAACTAGATAATTGTTACCTAGAGTAGCCAACTAGTATGTAATGCTAACAATTTGCTATATGAAGAAGTCAAACCAAAGTACAGAGGGGTGTTGCTAGATGCATGTTTCCATGTTGTGCTGATGGTTATTGAAAAGCTACTGTGAGGAGCATTCAGAACACTGGTATAGGCATCTACCAACACTCCTGATATAACTTTTGACATAAATATCAATATAAATATACATTTATCTGCAACTTGTAGTTTCCAAATAAAGTAAAATCAACTGTGGTAAATGCAAAAAAATCATTCACATATTTACAGAGAGAAAAAAAAAAAAACACTGGTGGAGGACCTTCCATGGGAAAGACAAAGCTTTAGATACTTGACTTTTGCTATCTAAATAAGCCTTTATAAAAAATAATCTCTGAAACAATTATTGTTATCCCCATTATAAAGATGAAAAAAAAAAAACCTCAAAAAACAAAATGTCCTAGCCCACGTTGAAGCTATAGAAATCCAAACTCCAACCTGGAACTTGAACTCTAGGCACCATAAATTGCACTCCATTGATGAGAATTCACTATATCTCTTTAATAATACTAATAACAAGAAAGGTCCATTTTACTCCATCAAAAAGCAGTAGATAAATTTATAATTCAGTTTTATATCCAATTTATATCCATATTTTTATAGTTTCAATTGTCCTAAGCAAAGATCTTTAAAGTAGTTTTAGATCTTTCTAAGAGAGTGAATTTATTAAGTAGAATTTATTAATCTGCAGTATTAGTAAATGTTTCTTTTGTTCAATGTTTTCTCCTTAGAGCCTGTATAATTATGTATAATTTATCAGTATGCTAGTATAAATTATTGTCAATTCAAAGTGTAATGTAATGCAGGATAATTTATCTGTAGTTGCTACCCATTGGCCAATGGAGAGTGCTACTGAGTAGATCCCATTTGCTGGCTGTATCCCTTTCTAGTTGTGGTGTCATTTGGACAGGGTATGTTAAGAGTTGGCAGTTGGCAGATTTGACACTTAGCCATATCAGTTACTTGATAAATATCATAAGTTCGATATCCATAGGTTTTTGAATCCATGCATCATTTCCATCCCTGAACACATGGCCACTTTGTTTATTAGCACATTGAGACTACATAGATATGGCTGGGGAAGGAAACGGTGATATTTAAAGAATGGGGCATCTTGTCTATTTGACTGTAGAGGAATCAAGTCTGGGCCTTTGGGTGATTATTCACATGACATACAAGTATTCTCGCACTCTGGGTTCAAGAGGTTCATCCATGTAACTCTTCTTCGGAACTTTCTGGCACCGGTTTCTGATATGTTCCTTTAAGACTACTGACTATTGACCAAACCATTAGCCACCGATCATGGATCATGATTGATTCATACTTTAGTACCTTTTTTCTTCTGGGAAAAGTAGACAACTAGATATAAATGTGGAAGTTTGGAGGTTTCTCACCCCCAGTGTTCTTCAGGGCCTCATATGAGTGAAGCTGAAATGATGCAACAACAACACTTAAGACAGGTGTCTGCACATTGTATAGTAACACTATACTTGGCTTAACTGGTCCGTGAGGATTTCCTGTGAAGAGTGGGGGAAGAAGAGGTAGCATGCAAGAGAGTTAGGTACATTGGGAGTGTGGGCCACCCGCTTTAGCAACTTAATTGACACTTCAGAACCTACTCTAATCCAACCCGTGTATATGCTTCCACTACATGCTGACATGCTGCTGAGTACATCCAAATGTGTATATAGATCTATTGGTATTTGTGTATATAGATCAATTAGAGCTCATATCTTCTGGCTATACAGGGTACTGGGGCAGTTTTTCAGGCTCCATCACTTCCCAGAAATTGTTTCTTAATGTGAGAAAAGATACATGCCAGAAAGGACAATTCTTTCTTTCAAAATTATAGGGTTGTAATTCTTCTGTAGGATTTTATTTATTTTTATAATTTTTATATCAAAATATTAGGAGTGCAAATGTTCTTGTTACATGGATAAATTGTATAATGCTGAAGTCAGGGCTTTTGGTGTGCCCATCTCCAGAATAGTGTTCATTGTACCCAACAGGCAAGCTTTTATCCCTCAGTCTGCTCTCACCCTCTCCCTTCTTGGTTTCCAATGTTCTTTACATCTCTTCCTGCTTGTGTGTGCTCATCATTTAGCTCCCAATTCTTAGAGAGTACATGTGGTGTTTGTTCTTCCATTGCTGAGATACTTCACTTAGGGTAATATTCTCCAGTTCCATTTGCCATAGTGAGTACCTCTGGATCAGCTGGGTCATAAAGGCAGGGTGACAGAATTCTTTGCATAGTTGGCTGAACCAGGCAGAAAATCCTCTTAGGATCTGAGTCAAACTCAAGGATGATAGCTTTATCAGTTCCTTCATAAATAAGTGGACTGCAACAACACACTAAATACACAAGACTTGCCAAATATTATCTGATTTTTAGTTGTATGATATATTAGGAGCAACAACTAGTCTTTTACTTCAAAGAGAATATCACGACATACTCCAGACAAGTTGAATCACCTAACACTTAGTAAGGTAGCAACTCTAGTTTTGTGAGGATCATGTCCCACTCTCTGGCATGCGTCTTTTGTATTACCTAGGGTACCTACTATATTTTGATGTATGAGGCCTATCTGCATTTTGTTATCACTGTAACGAATCAGTGGAAAGCTGTGTGAAATGGTAGTATGAATATTCTGACATAGAGTTGAAGATTTACTATGATCCCAATTCAAGATGATCAGGTAAAAAAATATATATCCTCAGTTATTATAAAGAAAAAAACAAAAAGCATAGTCACCAGTTTCTTAGTCATACATCAGGTACCAAAATAAGTATAGGTGAATTTTAGTAGTCTACATATGGAATAGTAGTTGCAATTGTACATGCTTCCTGATTAAGCTTATGTGTTTGAAACATTTCTTAATTAACACCAAATCAAGTATTTATTAAAATAATGAAGGATTAATGAAGCAGCAATCCAAGTTCTTATTAAAGGAGATGCCATTTAAACCAACATGGTACAGTGGCTCATGAATATATTTTGTTGGAATTATTGGGTAGTCTCACCTGGCAATACAAAATTTAAATTTGTATCATTAGCTAATAGATTTGCACTTAGTGCAGCCATGGAACTGAGACTGTGGAGTTGACAAAGTGATCTTTTCTTATGTAAATCCTGGCAATTGTTTCAGTTTGGCTCAATGAACTCAATTCCAACCCCTTTATTTCAGAGCTTACTATATTCTAGAGGCTACAAGTCTAATATCTTGGATTTCTTTTACAGTTTATGTCCTACATATATGCCAGCTTCTACCAAGATGATAGACCTTCCTGAAATGTGAAAGGTGAAATTGATACAGAGATTCTGTGGCTTTCATTGTTTTAACTTGCGGGTAATTTTATGGATGCATGTGATATTTCAGTAGCATTGGAGATTTAGTGTTCAATCCCTGGCTTAGTCATCATTGGACATCAATTTTGTTAGTTATGTCAACAGATAAATTTTGATCTTGGAGATTATACTTGGGTTTCCTGATCTCTGGATCCTGGTAGAGACAGACTCAGTAGTTGAGGTGGTAGATTTTCTATTTTCCAGTTTTTGAATGGAAGCAGAGATAAAATTTTCCTTAGAAAATTAGAAGGCCAGGTCTGTGATATTATTCTAGTAATCAACCTAAGTTAAGTCTGGAGCCTTCATCCCCAGCCATTCAAGTACCTAATGGCCTGAATTAAATTTTTCCTCTTACGTTTTTTCCAAATACCATATCCTTACTGAATTTTGTCAAGTAAATACTTTTTATTCAGTTTTAATTTTTATTCTGTTTTAAGGATTAGCATGGTAGCTTTCTTCCCTTTAATTTTTAAATAATTTCCTCCACTAATCAACAGGAATCATACTATAAAATATTTTGTGCTTAGAAACCAAAAATTATAGTTAATATTGTACATCTGAATACATGAATAATATTCTATCTGATAAACATTTTACAAATATCTTCAAATTGGCAACCAGTGGAGACAAAATTCCTGGCGAAGAAAGTTTAAAAAGGAATGTTAGAAGCAGCTGGCCTATGGAACATTTGCAAGAACATTTGTGCATTTATATTGGGCCAAAAACAAACATTTGTTTTGTCATAATGATTGAAATAAACATTTTAATTTAGGTAGTCTTTAACACCAAAACAAGTGTCTTCAAATAAAATAATATTTAGGAAAGTAAGACTCAGGCAAATATGTTTCTTTGCTAAGTAAATATTTTATTTTTTAGGTTTTTGCCAATGCAGGTGTTAATGTATGTGTTAAGTAAGGTGTGGGTGTCCTTCTTCATGGTAGTATAAGACATACAACTCTTCCCTTTTCTGTAGCTATTTTCTGTAGCTATTTCTATAACATAGTAGGAAAAGATGGTTCAGTAAAAATAATAGACAATATAATTACAAGTAAGACAATTAAAATTTATTATTTACCTACATTGAATTGTCTTTGCTAAATAGAATTATAAAATTTAAGCTTAGTCTAGGCTATAATATTGTTCTCTAAGTGTTGAGTGATAAAAGACTTTATGATCACATGGAACGTAATATTTATTAATAAAATTGTGCTAATATCTTAAATTTAATTGTTTATTTTTCAAAATTTACATATATGGTTTTATAAAATGTATCTGTATATCATATACATGTTACCTCAAGCTTCATTACATTAGTGCTAATGAAAATTGCCTTCCTGGAAGGTGGTTCTTAGGTCCGAATACGTGATCGAAACCGTTTTTATCATAGATGCAGGGGAAAGCCCTACCAATTAGCTATAGGAAAGGGCCAATGCATGTATAAAGGAGCTCTACATGCACTGGCCCAGTGCTATTCCGCACCTTATCACATGGTTCATCCTGGGTATAAAAGTATAGTTAGGGCAAGGAAAATGGAAATAAATTTTATTAAATAAAAATCTCTATGAAACAGAAATTCTAAAAATGAGAATAAACTAAGGAGGGGATGAAAATATGGTGTAAATTCAGAAATAGGCATTCAATTCCTGCTAATTAATGGTATTGAAGAGCTAATGGGAAATACTTCTCATTCCAGAATTCTATAGTTAGTTTTTTTATCAACAAGTTGAGTATGAGGAAATAAAATAAGCCAACAAACAAAATTATGGGAATTTACTAACTTTAATAAAATAATTTCAAAAATGTAAACTTCTAACAGGACGAAATGAACGGAAGTGAAAGGAGGACAATATAACCAAAGGAAAAAAAGTGAGTGAATTTTCTTGGTAAATCTCAATATGTACTATCATGAAATAATGAAATCTGTATTTAATACATGAAGCTAAAATTCTGGACAAAAATAATCAGGAATATGTGATTGAGTGATTCAATGATGTTTAAAGTATGAAAAGATTTTTGTTATATTTAGGAGCAGAATACAAGTCCAGAATAACCATGTATTAGAAAATGTGTGTGTGTGTGTGTGTGTGTGTTACCACATACAGGTTACCAGTGAAAAAATTTTAAAATATAATTTATAGATTATAATTAAAAAAGGAGAATAAAATAAGGGAGAACAGAAAATAATCAGATACTTGGAAAATACATGGTAAAAAGAAAAATAAAATCAAAAGATGATGATAAATACATCTGCTCTTGAGTATGATGACCTAAAACCCTTAAAGTAAGCATGCAGTTGCAGAAAGAAACTACGATTTGGAAATATGTTAATAATATAAAAGCAATTATCTGAAGGTACTAGAGACTGAATAGAAAGAGACAGATTCTGGTGGGGAGTGCAGAGTCTCTTGGAGAAAGGACAAATGAGTCACATCTTGGCAGTTTTTAGCCTGGGCTAATCATAGTTAGCATGTCATTACAATGACAGCAGTGGCACTAATAAAAACATGTCAATAATGGAGTTGGATAAACTGAAATCCTTCAATCCTGGACAACCAGAAAACTAAGCCAAAGAAACCACAACTGTTGAAGAGAGCTGTGGAATTCCAAGTAGGAAAGAGAAGACATCCTCAAATTATATCTATCTACATCTCTGATTCACCTTCGAACCATGAATGAGCTAAACCGACCCACAGCAACTCAGCTAAAGACAAAAGATCTGATCTGAGAATGGACTCACTGTCTAAGAAGCAGTTTCCCAAGTAAAGCCAGACAAGCCAGATCTAAAGAATCAATGCTCATTAACAAACAAACAAAAAACAAAAACAGAATGCAACTATTTACAATGTAATATCCATAACATCTGGTACATAATAGAAATTTATACAACATTTGAATACTGAGAATGAGACACATTCTCAAAGATAATCAATTGAACCCAATATTTATATCAATCAGCTGCAGAACTTCTAAAAGAGGATTTTTCAAGTGACTATTATGATTACATAAATAAAGTCAAATAAAATATGTTCATGATAAATAAAAATATAGAAAATTTCAGCAGATAAATATAAATAATCAAAAAGATACAAATTAAATCTTAAAACTATTGTAGTGAATATGCATTCACTACAATAATAAAAAAAATAACTGTATGAACTTAACAGCAAATAGAAAGAAGAGTTGATGACTTTGAACATTAATCAGTAGAAGAATCCAAGGTGAAGGAAAGATAGAAAAAATATTTTAAATATTTTGAGACAATGAAGGGATACTCAGAGACCTGTTAGATAGTATCACATGGTCTAATATACATATAATTGAATCCTAACTTGGGGGGAGGAGGGGCATGGGCAACATACCTAACCTAAACATATGTACCCCCATAATATGCTGAAATAAAAAAAAAATAAATAAATAAACATGGTTCTCCCAGCAATGAGTTTAAGTAAAACAAAAAAAAAAAATCAAACTGTAATAAAGGTATTTTTGAATGAAAGAAAATTAAGCAAATTCCTTGTAACCAGACTTGCGTAAGTAATAAGAACGAAAATTCTTCAGGCTTATGGTAAATTACACAAGTGAAAACTCAGATTCTCCAAAATTAATAAAGAGCATCAGAAATTGTAATGTCTGATTAATGCAAAAGACTGATTTCTTCCCCCTTTTCCCTTCTAATTACTTTATAAACCGTGTAATTCTTGAAAGTCAAGTTTTATAAACTACACCATAAAGGATGAAAAGAAATGAACATATAGTCTATATTTTTGCAAGATTACTATACTTCATGTGAAGCAAAATAGCATCAATTACAAGTAAATTGTAAAAAGTTAAGGATGTATATTGTATTATCTCAGACAATCACTAAATGAACAATATTCAAAAAGTTATATCTAATGAGATAGGAAAATCAAAAATAGAATTCTAAAAATAATCCATAAAAGGGCAGAAATAGCAGAAGAACAGATCAAATAATAGAGGAGACAAGTGGAAAATTGTAATAAAATTATAGACTTAAATTCAACCTTAAATTAATACAATTCAAAGATTGTATTAATTGAAAATGTAGCATGGATTATCTTTCCACTTATTTGTGTCTTCTTCAATTTCTCTCATCAGTGTTTTATAGTTTTCAGTGTAAAAATCTTTTATTTTGGTTAAATTTATTCCAAAATATTTTATTCTTTTTGGTGCTATTATAAATGGGATTGTTGTCTGGATTTCTTTTTCTGATAGATCAATCTTTGGTGTAAAGAAACACAACTAATTTATGTATATATTGAATTTGTGTCCTACTGTTTTACTGAATTCATTTTTTAGTTTTAATCATTTTTGTGGGTCTTTTGAGTTTTCTATATATAGGATCATGTCCTCTGTAATCAGGGACAATTTTACTTCTTTTGTGATTTGGGTGATGTTCATTACTTTTTCTTGTCAGATTGCTCTTACTAGTACTTCTAGCAGAGAAGATAGATGATGTGAGTGGGCATCCTTGCCTTATACCAGTCTCAGAGGAAAAACTTTCAGTTTTCCTCATTTATTATGATATTATATGTGGGATTTTCATAAATGTCCTTTACTGTATTGAGAAAAATTATTTTTATATCTTTTTTGAGAGTTTTTATCATGCAAGGTATTGAACTATGTCAAATGCTTTTTCTGCATCTATTGAGATAAATCATGTAGTTTTATTTTTCATTATGCTAATGTAGATGTCACATTGATTTGCATATGTTATAAAGCAACATTGCATCCCTTAATATTGTTAAAATACCGATACTACCAAAAGTAATATACAGATTCAATGCAATCCCTATCAAAATTCCAATAACATTTTTCACAAAAATAGAAAAAGATTCCAAAATCCGTATAGAACTGCAAAAGACTCCAAATAGCCAAAGTGATCATGAACAAGAAGAACAAAGCTGGAGGCATCACATGGTGTTAGCTTACCTAGCCCCTCTTCCCTCCTCTCACCTGCCCGACACCCAATGAATGTTACTTCCATATACGTGCATAAGTTTTGGCCAATTAGTACCAATTTAGTGGTGAGTACATATGATTTCTTTTTTTCCGTTCTTGTGATATTTCACTTAGAAGAATGGGCTACAGCTCCATCCAGGATCATACAAGAGGTATGAGTTCACCATTTTTTTTTTTATGGCTGAGTAGTACTCAATGGTGTGTGTATATATATATATAATACACCATATGTTATTAATTCATTCATGGATTGATGGGTAGTTGAGTTGTTTCCACATTTTTACAATTGTGAATTGTGCTGCTATAAACATTTGGACATAGATGTCTTTTTTATAGAATGTCTTTTTTTCCTTTGGGTAGATACCCAGTAATGGGATTGCTGGATCAAATGGTAGTTCTACTTGTAGTTCTTTGAGTTATTTCCATACTCCTTTCCATAGAGGTTGTACTGGTTTGCAATCCCACCAGCAGTGTATGAATGCTCCTATCTCTCCACACCCATGCCAACATTTGTTGTTTTGGGAGTTTTTGATAAAACTGAAAGATCTGAATCCATTAAACTCCCAGAAGAAAATGTTAGGAAAAATCTCCTTGATAGCGACTTTGCAATAATTTTTGAATGTCACACCAATACCTCAGGCAACAAAAGCAAAAATAAAGAAGTGGGATTATATTAAACTGAAAACTTCTACAAAGCAGAGGAAATAATTGTCAAAAATTAAAAGGCTTTCTACATTTGCTGGAGAGTAAAAATAAATAAATAAAAATTTAAAGTCATTTAAAAAATGGGCAATGGACCTGAATAGACATTTTTCCAAAGAAGACATAAACCTGGCGAAGGGATATATAAAAAGATGCTCAACATCACTAATTATCATGGAAATGCATATCAAAACTATGAGATACCACCTCACACCTGATAGGATGTCCATTATAAAAAAGACAAGAGATAACAAGTGCTGGTAAGGGTGTGGAGAAAAGGGAACATTTATACATTGTTGATGGGAATGTCAATTAGGATAGCCATTATGGAAAACAGTATGATGGTTCATTTTATTGCAGCAATATTATGGTACTACTCAAACCAAAGATATTACAAGAAAGAGAATCACAGATCAACATCCCTTATGAACACTGACACAAAAGTCCTTAACAAAAATAGCAAATTGATTAAAGTATTGTATAAAAATGATCCTTCATCATCTTCAGGTGGGATTTATTCTGGGAACTTTGGCAGATATTAACAAATTTCTCTCCACTTTGATTATACTCATCTACACTTTCATGAGTTACTTTTAAAAAATATTTACTGTATCATTGCCAACATTGGATTTTTATTAGACTTGCAATTTTTGTCAGCATGATCAGTATAAAAATAATATCTAATTTTAGTTTGATTCGCACTGTCTTGATTACTAGAGAATTGAGCACATTTTAACATATTTTTATCCATTACTTCTTCTTTTTGACTAGGCCATCCCTTTTCCTCATCCACTTTTCTAAAAGTTTGTCTTTTCTTATTGCTTTGAGAGAGTTCTCAGAATTTATATCTGTTTAAATATCTTCAACACATCTCTTTCTTATCTTTTTAGTTTGTTCTTGGTGTGTTTTGCCCTATAGAAAATTTAATGTTAATGTAATTACACATCCCTATTTACTCACTGTGTACTCTTGGTGTTATTTTAAGGAAATCTTTTCTACCCCTAAAGTCATAAATGTAAAACTTTAGGTGAAAATATAAGTTTAGCATATTCCTTATCATATATGGAAAGTTCATATTTCAAGGATCTATTTCTGAGCTTTCTTTATTGTACCAGAAGTCTGTTCAAATTATTTTAACTTTATATTAAGATATGCTGTCTAGGTGAGGAAAACTATGCTCATCTTCCTCTTACTTACCCTCTTATTTCTTCCTTTCCTCTGCTTCAGAAATATCTTGGCATTTCTCTGCCTTTTACACTTTATTATTACATTTCATTTTATTTCATCAAGTCTAATGAAAATTCCTATTAGAATTTTATAAGAATTGAATTCACTCTTTTGGTTAAATTAAAAATAATCTTCATACTTATTATATAGAAAATATCCTGTTATGAATTATACTATCTTTCATTTTTCTTTGAGTTTTTGTTGTGTCTCTATTTTTGTTTTTGTTATTGTAAATGAAATCTATTCTAGTTGCTGTGTTTATTAACACATACAAATAAATGGATAAATAGCAATAAATGGTAACTATTCTTCTGATCTTGTCAAAATATAATTTAAATATATTTAAATATTTATCATATCACCACTTGATATTTTCTATTGATTTTATAATTTTTGAAGATATTTTGACTATTTTTATGGTTAATGATGTAATATTAAATGTTAGTAATTTTGCTTATTTTTTTCATCTTTAATGTGATTTCTTTTCCTTTTCTTTACTTAGTTTTCTACTTAGTCCCATGTTGAATAAAATAAGCAAAAACATGCATTCACATCTTATTCTTGACATTTAAAGAGAATGTTTTTCAGTTTTTATCATTAATATGACACATATGTTTTTGTTAAAGACACTTTATCAAATTATGAATACAACATTCTATGCCTTGTCTATGAGATTTTAAAATGCTAAAGTGCTGAATTGTATCCAATGCATTTCCTGAGATGAAAATATTTTCTCCTTAAATTGTTACTGGAGGGAAGTGTCTGAAATAAACCTCCAATGTTAAACCACTTTCTATTCACAGAATAAATTTACACACACACGTGTTCATATGTGTATGTCTATATGTATGTATCTGTATTTACATGCTTGTAATTGGATTTGGTTCCTTATATTGCTTTCACTACCCTTTTCTGGATTGATTTATATGCCTTATAAAATAAGTTGAAGAGCTTTCCATTATTTACTCTTTTCTAGATTTTTTTGATGGCAGAGATTTTGATGGATTGTCACATCTAGGCTGTAAAACCACTGAAATGTTTTGAAGGAGCATGTGGTTGTGTGTGTGTACAAAACAGATATTGAAATACCATTTCAGTTCATTTCATGATTGCAAATTAATCTGAATTTTATATATTTTCCTAAATCAGATTTGGTAAACTAAATGCAAATATAATCCATTTATATAAAGTATGCAATATAAATGTGTATAGTTATTGAAATACAATAATTGTTGATGTTTAAATTTAATGTTACCAATCTTGCATGTTATTTTATTATGAGTTTGAAAAAATTTCTACTATCTATAATTATTCCTTCTTTAAATTCCTAATATTGCGTATTTTGCATCATTTTCTTTTTGACCTATTTTGTTGAGATATATGTTCTTTATTACTATATTTGGGGATGCATCTCTTAGCTTAGTTGATATTATTTATTTATTTGTCCTACATTTTGTTAATGTATGGCTTTAGAAATACTTTTCATTTGCTTTTGGGGGCTTATCCTTTCCCCTCATACCATATTTGTTGGATAAATATATCAATTCAACTCTATATTTATATCTAATCTACATAGACACATGCATTTAATCTTTGAAAATTCCTTTGCTGCTTTGACTGCTTACCACAGGTTTTAGCAGAAAACATTTTATTGTTTCTTTGTGCTATTTTCTAGTTTATATTTTAAGTATCCAAATATATTAGTTAAGGTTTTTGTTTCCTTTTCTCTCCTTCCTTTTCCCTTTAATTCCACTTTTGAACTCTCCAGTTCTAAAACAGGTAGGGCATAACCAGGAAAGTGGGCGTGCAAAGGAACAGCCCAACATGGGCTGTCAGCGCCCAAGTGGGGTGATGAGGGTATCTGTAAGTGTAAATGATTGGTGTGATGTGTAAGATCCTAGGCAGGGTAAACATGGTGTATACGTGGAGACTGGAGGCTGGTACCCAACAGGGGATGTTTATTAGTTATTTATTGCTATGTAATAAATTAACTCAAAACTTACATTTTAAAACTGCACACATTTATTATCTCATGAAAATTCCAAGAGTGAAGAATCTTTAGCAGCTTATATGTGTGGATTTCACTTTGGGTATGTCCTGAGGTTGCCAGTGAGTTTTCTCAAGCCTCAACTAGAGCTGGAGATTTCACTTTCCATGCATGCGGTTGGAGGCAGGCCTCAGTTTTTCACTGGCTCTTGGCCAGCTTTAGTTCCTCCCCATGTGGGCATCTGCATAGAGCTTCTCACAAAATGAAAGCTTTCTTTCTCCTAGAATGATCCAATAGAAAGAGAGAGCAAAAAGAATATTACTGAGAGAAGATACTCTTAAGGCAGAAGCCATAGTTTTTATGACTTAATATTGAAAACTATATAATATTATACATCCCATAATTTTTGTATTACACTATTAGTCACACAAAGTAACACTGGTACACTGTGTGGGTAGGGTCTACATAAGATTGTGAATACCAGAAGGCAGAGATCATTGGAGGTCACCTCAGAGGTTGGTTACCATGTGGTGTCAGAGTCCAGGAAGACTCAGTAGGGTGTTTATACATAGGAGTGCATGAAGTGGGCACTCAGGAGAAGTAAGAAAATATCTATTCTTGCTGGCAGCCTGAGACAGGGTGTTGGAGCCTGAGCAGAGTGCGCACATGAAGAGTCAGCATGGCATAAGGAGACAGGACCCACGACATGTGAGAAGGGCAACCATGTGAGAGAATTGGGAGGCCATTGCAGTCAGAGATTAGTTGCCCTGAGGGAGACTGAATATATGTGTATTAGTAGTTATATTAAGAAAAATGGGAATCAAGTTTCTCTCTGTTGAAAAATGTATTTATTACTATGCAGAAAACAAAAATACACACTCTCTTTTTGGAATGGGTTTGGAGATATTGATAGAAATTTATGGATTACAATAGACAGATGATAGATTGGGATAATAGTTTGGGAAATGTATATTTAAATATATATTTATATATATTATATATACATAAACGCATATATACACACGCATTCCCTAGTTCTGTCCATGGAGAGTACCTTATAGCAGCAAATTCCCCATACCACTAGGCAACTTAGCCTCCAGAACATGACTGATAAATATAATTCTCCTCTAAAAGGAACCAGGTTTCTTAGGAAATGACTGAATTCTAACAAAGGTCTGGGAAAAGGCAAAAAGAGCCTGGAACATCTTGTTGTACCACAAAGTAAGGAAGTGTTCAGAGAGTGATGGGACACGTAAAAAGGACACGGAAGCCAGCTCGAATGGAATCATACTGGCCAAATCTCGGGGAATTTGAGCATCCAAATAAACAGGGATAGTAAGAAAATGAATCTATATTGATATAAATTAATATATGAATAAGTTGAGAGTTTGAATAGAGGTGAGATACTTATATAGTTTTAAGTTACTTCCCTATAAAACACCTACTAATGATGAAAGGGGAAAAGATAAACTACAGAGAAAAAATCTCTTACAAAATGACTAGCTTAAAATCCTCAGCAATGCCCAAGTTATGAAATAATTGTTAGTTATTGAAGGAGAGTAGAATGACACAACAACTAAATGTAATGTGTAATTCCAAATCTGATCCCTTTACTATAAAGGACATTATCATGACAACTGGCAAAACACGACTCCGCTTTATAATATTAATATAAATTTCATGGTTTTGATGGTTGTATTGTGGCTACATGGGAGAATGTCCTTGTTCATAGGAAATGTACACTAAAATATTCAGGGATAATGAGGCATCAGATTGGTAATTTACTTTCAATGGTACCAAAAAAGGGAGAAATGTTCTTTGTAGTGTACTTGCATTTTCTTGTATCAATGTTTTAAAATAAAATTTGTAAAAAATAAAAGTTAACAACTTTTTGCTATCAATTCTAAATTAATTAAAATGTGATCAGTTATAAAAGTTGCATGTATCTCAGGAATAGGAAAACAAACAACATATGTACTCACAAATAATTGGGAGCCAAATGATGGGTGTACACGGGCACAAAGAGATGTAAAGGACTTTGGAAACCAGGAAGAGGGGAGATTATGAGGGGATTGAGGTATAAAAACTTACCTATTGGATACAATGAACACTATTCTGGTGATGGCCACTAAAAGCCCCAATTTAAGCATTATACAAGGCTTCCATGTAACAAAAACATTTGGACTCCCTTAATATTCTGAAATTAAAAAGAAATTCGCATGTGTTAGAGTAGAATGCGTACTGACTTATTGTTGTGTAGAGAGATTTTTGTATATTTTTATATGGCTTTTAATCATGTTATTCATATCTCCAATTTCCTTACAATTTTTGTTTGTTTTATCCACTTATGAAGTCTGTTTCTAATAAAGATGTGTTAAAAGATTGCTATTTTCCCTTGAAATTCTGTTGGTTTTGTTATATAAATTCTGAGATTATGTCAAGTGAATACAAGCTCATGACTAATCTTGGTAGACTGCTAATGCCTTTTGCCATGTATTCCATTTTGCTTGATGTCAATATTGCTGTCCTAGCTTTCTTTTAATTAGCATTTATCTGATAAAATTTTTTGTCTTATTTCTCGACTTCTGAGCCATTCTATTTGTAAGCAGCATATAGATTTTTCCCCAGTATCTGTCTTGTATTTTCATCTTCATTTGTTTCAATTTTTCAATTTTTCATTATTTATATATTTACTTTTTACGTTGTTATTTATGCTTTCTCTTTACTATTTTTTTCTTTGCTTATTTTTAAAAATGTTTTCCCCATATCATGGGTTCATTGTGTTTTATTCATTCCTCTTTATTTCCTTTATTGTTTCAATGTAAAATAGTCTACTTCCATTCTTTGAGTATTAATAATTAAAATTAATTTTTTAGCATTCTTATTTGACTTAAATGCCACTATCCTACTGGCAAATATATCGTGTTTTAATTTTGATCTTCCCTATAATGTGCTATTTTTGTTCGGTGTTTTAATTACAAGTGTTTTGTGTAAAATTATTCATAATTACAATGGTTTAATACAACTAATTCTTTGGTAAGTTTACCCACTGAATTTTTTGGTTAACATCTTTTTGTATTTCCCTCTTACTTTTGACTAGTCGATCCTCATTTGCCTCCTTGTTAAAATTATTTGTAACACCAAAATAGTACTTACAGTACTCTTCTGGTCATCTGAGAACATACTCAAAATGGTGAAAAATTTGAGTGACTCATTTTCAGCTGAGGTTCAACAAGCCAATGCTCTTCCTTCTTGGTTCTGCTCTCAGACTGTAAATAAATGTTCTTTTTGTAGTCTGTTTAGTGCCACATTTTTTGCATTTTCGTGATTTTTATGGTGATTTTGGTTTAAAATGATCTTTTATGCATAGTTTTACAATTCTGCCTAGTGTTCCTAAGTACGTGAAGGCTGTGACGTGCCATATGGAGAAAATACATGTGTTAGATAAGCTTTGTTCAGGCATGAGTTCTAGTGCTGTTGGCTGTGAGTTCAATGTTAATGAATTAACAACAATATCATACATCCAGAGAAAGGAGGAGGAAATTCGCTGTCTGGGAGACCACTCTGGAAAGTGCTAAAGTAACGTCTACAGTGTGTGATGCAGCTACAGAAAAGATGGAAAAGCAACCAAATGTGTAGATTCATGAGATGATGCCTGATAAAAATTTAAAAAATCATATGGGCAGAGTTGTGAGGCTGAAAGCCAAACAGGGTTAAGAAATTTAAACTCTTCTCGGTTTGTGCTGGCTAGCTCCCATGTCTCATGTTTGGAAAGATGATAAAGTGTGAAATATGTTAAACTTTTAGAAGAAGTAGGATCTATGGATAAGGAGGCTGTGGAAGAAATTTTAAAATACCTGCTAAGTGTTATACAGGAACAGGTCACATGGGAGAGCAGGTTTCCAACCCTGATAAAACTGGTTTGTTTTACAAGGATGTTGACAAAAAATCCTATATGATATAAATGGCATTTTGGTTTGTTAGGTGGCCAGTGAAGGACTCTGGTCCTCCTGGGGACAGAGGTGGCACCCTGAGCAATTGCCAGGTGCGTGAGAAGGGAATGCCCTACCAATCCACTGATCAGAACTTAATGTACCAACTGCAAAATAATGCAGAGGATCCCTTAGCCCACGGGCCAAGCAGCACAGGTACAACAGGCTCTGGAAGGTGACCTAGAACAACCTAAGGTTAATTATCATGTCGTTAGCTTAAATCTATATTGCAATTCACTGCCCCAAATGGACTTTCAGAGGGGCTTATGGGAGATATATATGCGTAGTAAGACTCAGGTTATATAACTCCCAACTGTCCATCAAAGTGGTTTGATGGTGATGTCTAAACCATGAGGAGGACCCAATCCAGACATTATAAAACAAGACCCCAGACCATAACCAGGGCCCTTTTGTTATAACAGGGGGTCCATTAGTTGTCTGGGGTGAACATATCTTGCTCTGTTAATCTATCTTCTCCTTTCTCAATAAACTTTGTTTCACACTTACCTTGTTTTGATGTGTCTGGTCATTCTTCGACCAACAGCACACCAAGAACCCAGAACAAACTACGACCTGACAGGTTAACAAAAATGTTGTGACCAGAAACATGCAAGAATGTAACTCTGTATTTCTTCTTGGAACAATAGTTCAATATTCACTAATTCAGCATCCTTATAGACTTTATAGAACTACTGCACATAATGTTTTCTTCCTAAAGTATACCATTTAGTAACACTGCTTTAAGTGAGGACTGGTAGTAGTTTAGTGTTAAATGTTTTTCATGAAACATTGTTTTTCTTTCTCTCTTGAATGATTGCTAACCTGATCATAAAATCCTAGACTGACACTTACATTCTCTCAAGAATTTGGAAGTATATTTCAGTTGTCTTTCCTCTATCGTTACTGTCAATAAGTTTTTACAGATGTATTATTGAGGTGAAATTAGTGAAATTACATTATGTCTGGGACTAGCTTTAAAGGAAAAGGGGGAGAGATGAAACATGTGGCAGAATCTTAATAATTCTTGATCTGGGTGATGGGAATATGGGAATTCATTTGCTTTATCTTTCTACTTTTAGTATCTTTAAAATATTTTACAACGTTTTAAAAATAAAATATAAAGACAACCATTTAGGGCCCAAGCAACATAGCCTGTCTCAGGACATAGCTTCTACTCACATGCTTAACTCTCTGCCTTCTGTTCCTTTTACATTTCTGACTCTTGGAGATTTTTCATACTTTCTTATGGGCTCAGAAAA
Organism: Avahi laniger; assembly: GCA_963575035.1. Classification (NCBI taxonomy): domain Eukaryota; kingdom Metazoa; phylum Chordata; class Mammalia; order Primates; family Indriidae; genus Avahi; species Avahi laniger. The sequence goes on from CAUYSK010060988.1 coordinate 71,236, forward strand.
TATATAACAAGCTAATTTTTGTTATATATTATTTAGCATCTTTATGCATAAACTGCCAGAATTTTTTCATTATCTCAGTCTGTCATCTCACTGGAGCCATTCATTTTCAGGCAGGATATTGAAAGAAGGGACAAGAAGTAGAAATTATAAAGGAAGGTAATAATTTGACTACATCAAAATTAAAACAGATAATCCCTCCCCCCGCAATAAAAAGCTTTAAAATAGAAGAGCAGTTGAAGAATTTATAATAGAAAAAGAATAAGGCCTTACACAATATAAAGAATCCAACAAATCATTAAGGTGATCAGCAAATCAACAGAACACGGGCAAAAAGTCAAGAGATTCCTTTAAAAAGGAAACCAGATTAGTCAATTCTCATAGGAAAAAGTTCTTCAACCACATTAATAATGAAAGAAATTCGATTAAAAACAAAATTGGGGTTCTTTCTAATATATCATTTGTGTCAATCGAGCTACAGTCGTAAGCCTAGAAAATAATTATTTTAATAAAGATATTAATATATGGAATTGGTTAATTCAATATTAGAGGACTTAAAAGGCAGGAGGAAAACATTAACTTTTCTTTGAGGTGACAACTTTTGGAAGCAGTTTCCACCCTAGGGCTAGAATAACAAATAGAACAGTTTGGGGTATCAGAACCTAAATATGTGAAAAAAATAGCTTAGAAAAACGAGGAATAATCTCTGAGAAAGGTTTCATCCTTTTTGATCCTGGGCCTCAGCAGCTCAGAGGCCCCTTTGGCACCCGAACGAGACCTCTAGAGAGGAGGCTCCCTGTTGCTGGACGTCAGGAACTCAGAGGGAAGCTCTGTGGAGCTGGAGTTCGGACCTCCTGATGCACTAATCCTGCTGAGGGAATGTGACAGGGCTAGTTGGGGACTATGAATAAACATTAAATGGGAAAAACTGCCACTCCCAGAGTGAACTGTTGTCTGATGCTGACAGAAACAGTGAGTATGTAGGAAGGAGCAAGACTTCTTTTTCTCTTCCAGCCTTGCAGTTTCTTCTAGCACCTTCTACTAGCAGAGTCTAACAGAGCTCATATCCCAAAGCAGAAATGTGGAGTCAGTCCCAGCTACAGTATCTGGAAGTGGACTTGTAGCTAAAAGACCATAACTTAATCACCAGCATAATAACGGTCAAATGTACCAAAAAAAAAAAAAAATTAAAACCATAATAATTGTAATTGTTGGATAGGTCGAAGATAAATAAAAACTCAAACCTTGCTGGATTTGCAACATAATTCGATATAATCATGCTTGAAAACAATTTTGAAATATGTAGTAAAAAGTTGCAAAAGTGCAAAGACTATGATACAGCACACTTTTAAGTGAATTCTTTATGTTTAATTTGTACATAGGGAGATATATACAAGATGTTTATAGTACTTTTTTACAGTAGCAAAAAAAGTGACCATACAGAAAGGAAAGAATAAGTAAATACTATATTATTTTATTATATGGCACCTTAAAATGATTGAAGTAAGTATATATCAACATAAAATGATTAATATATGTAAATATATTATGCATATCTATGTATGTCTATGTGAATATATATATACATAGAGAGAGAGAGAGAGAGAGAAAGAAAAAGAGAGAGAGAGAATAAATATATATTCCTGAGAACTCTGGAACTCCAGATTTAACTCTTTCAATTTAAGGAAACCAATAGGCAAGGCCATTTCTCATTGTCAGAATAATCAGGAAAATCAGACTTACTTGCTATTTTTTATTCAAATAAGCATTCTTTTATGAGTTACCATAATAAACATCTTGCTTCTGAAACCTAATTCTAAGATAGACACATTGAATAATGGATAGATATACAGACAGACAGACAGACAGATGAATTGGAAAGACAAGAACATGAGTTTGTAGCATGCCTTGGATGATTAAATGTTGCCCCACTTATTATCTCATAACAAAGCCTTCCCTGTTTTGCCGTCCTTGTTTCACTCTTTCCAGAGCGATATATTCCCCATCTGTGCTTTCGTTGGTGCCACAGAGTTTTATATACTCCCTAAAGCAGTGCACCATTCTCAGATTTGAGGAGAGTGAGAAGTATGCGTTTCTTTTGTAAAGTGAGGTAATGGTGAACAGAGTTGTGCCAAATAAAGAGAAGACTGAAGGTGTATTTTTAGGAGGGAATGATTTTAGTAAAGAATATTTACAGAATATTTAAAGAATACTTATAGACCATAGGGATTTGGAAGATTGCTTTTTTTAAACTACCTGACTATATACTGTCTGGAAAATCAGTCCCTCAGAAATGGGAGTAACCTAACTAATTCCCAAGGAATCAAGCCGATTTTAATAAATAATGAATTGTTACTCAGAGTATCTGCAGAAAGAATGATAAAAAACACAGGATAATAAAATGTCTCAATCAACCTCTTTTTAAAATGTTGCAATTTCAGGTGAATTAAACAAAGCATGAGCAAAGTATACACATTGATTCCTATGTTCTTGGGCATTTTTATCTACTTAGATGCCATTTTCTCTCTGAGAGGCACTGAACATCTTTTCATGCATACTGGGACGTATAGGCAGCAATGTTCAGAAAACAATGCTCTGGGCTAGCTGTCAGATCACTTAACCTCTGTTTCCTCTTCTGCAATTGAATGATTTCTCAAAAGAGTGAACTGAATAAGCACATTCACCTTATTTCACTGTTTAGAAGAAAAAAACAATTAATCCAGGACAATATTGAGTTTTAGAAACAAGCACATAACCACAGAAACAAACAAAACCCCTCAGATTATTTCAAAATCAACAATAGTAAACATTTCACATGCTTACTATACAAAAGAGAGATGTTTTCTGCTTGCCCTTGTATAGCTTAATCTTTGCCATTTGTATTCTTGTAAATGCTGTCAGGTATCATCATCTTTAAGAGTCAGGCCATTTCTTCACATATATTAATTGCCAATACAATTTATATTTTTATAACATTTTAATGATTATTATGGCTTACACTATTATTCATTTGAAATATTTTTGAGTACCACAAAATGAAAAATTCTAAGGTTGAAAAATTTCTTAGGAAAGAGATAACCAGATGAAGTCTAATCAGCAATTATAAAATGCAAAGTTGTATGATAGGTCAATTGGGGAGTCAAAGATAAATAAGATGTAATCTTCATAAAAATGATAGCTATTAAGTACAAAGCACTTGCTTTGTGTAAGATATTTCCTAATACTTTAGATTTATCTCTCACAAATAATCCTCTAACACAGTGCTTGGAAGGGTGATGTTATTGGCCCACGTCATACAGCTAGTCATTCACAGAGGAAGGATATGAAACCAGAGTTTTCATCAGTATGGTATATTACTTATATCCCTATACATTGCTTAATATTCCATTTTTATTGATAAAAACTAAACTCTTCAATATATTAGCAGAAATTAGTAGTAGGACTATCAGAAGAAGTCATTGATTCTAAGTAGTGAAATACATGATCATGTTTAAAAATATAGTTTACTGTAAATGTTACAAGTCAAATATAGAATTATAAAAAATATTGGTACAATATGATGAAAGAAGAGGCTGAATCAACAAACCCAACTTTTTTGTTTTTTAAAGCTTTGAAACTATTCAATTGTTATGTTAAATGTTCTCTAGAGCCTCCTGTTAGAAATATCAAATAGATTCTGGCCTACAGGCGTTCCCTGGACACTACTGTCACTGAAATTGCAAAGACTCATTTACTTTACGTAGCAGCAGCATCATAATATTCAGAAGAATTATTCACTTTAAATGCCAAATCATGCTGAGCAGTACAATTGCCTATTCAAAAAATGGAAGACGATGAAGGAGGGTAAGACTACTGAAAACTTCTATTTCAAAATTAGTCAAAATGAATATTGTAATTAAAGTTTAGTCTTTTCACTAAAACTTTCTATTTTATAAATGATAGTGACATATGATTTTTTAATGAAATATGTCATGATTTGGGTAAAAGAGCTGAGGACTGAACTTTTAGCCAAGATGATGTAAATGGTGAACACATGCTTTGAGAATAGTCTAAGGCAAACACAGAGCAACAATAGATAAAATATTAAAAAGAGAGTGTTAAAAGGTAACTGATACAACAGCACTGAATAACTATCTCCATTGTTAAGTCTATGTGAATATTCCCTCGTCCTTAGTTCCCAGTGTCAAGTGTGAGTACTGGTACCGAGTTGAGCTAATGACAGAGTGATCACAGTCACAAAGCAATCCCACACAGTTTATTATAGAAAAGAAAGAAACTATACAAAATGAAAGGAAAAAAAGGAAGCTACCCAAAGTGAAAATATGTTCCAGAGAGAGGAACAGGTCTGTCTCCACGAGTGGAGAAAGACGTCGAAGACTCCCAGGTGGTTTCCTTTCATTGGCCTGGTCCAGGGAAGGCCTTATAGGAGGTGTGGAATATTAGCAAATGATTATCAGATGTTCTGTGTTTTCCTGAAGTCCTTGCCCCCAATTGGTTTCGGGCTTCTTCACCCCTAGGAACCATCCTCCTGGCCTACACCCACCACCTGCAGATTTGATTCCCTACCTAATATTCATCAAAACTTGAACACTACGCAGTCTAATATAATCCTGTAACTCGACTTCTTTGGAGGTAATGGGAATTAAAAATGACTTACTCTACACAAACACACACACAGACACACACACACACCTCAAAGCAGTGGTGAGCTATAAGCAGGCTTGAGTGTGCCTAAAATCTATGTCCATTACCTGAAGCAATAGATTTTAAAAGCTACCTACACAGAGAGGTTGGAGGAAAGAAACATACCTTCTCAGCCAGACCTGGGCTAAGACAGCTATGAGCTTGAGAAGCTGTAATGTCCTTAATATAAATAAGGGAAAGACATCATGAACTGCTGATTTAGGCCAGTCTTTATTGTGGAGACACTAAAGTGGGGTGGTGCAGGGTGTTGGGCAAAGCTCTGACTCGGGTGGAGCAAGGGCAATATACGAAATCAGTTGGGTCTATTAAATCTAGTGCATAGTTTAATTCTGATGTTTGTTGAATTTTTTGTCTGGATGATCTGTTCACTACTGATAGTGGGGTATTAATGTCCCCTACTGTTACTATACTGTAGTCTATCTCTCCCTGTAGATCTGTTAGTATCTGCTTTATATACTTGGGTGCTCTAGGGTTGAGTGCTTAGATATCTATAATCATTATATCCTCTTGAGGAATTGATCATTTTATAATTATATAACAACTGTCTTTGTCACTTTTTACGTTCTTTGACTCATAGACTATTTTTTATAATATAAGCATAACTACTCCTGCCCTTTTTTCATTTCTACTTGCATAAAATGTATTTTTCCATCCTTTCACTTTTGGTCTATATGTGTCTTCAAAGATGAGGTTGTTTTTTTGTAGGGAGCATATAGTTGGATCTTATCTTTTTATCTGTTCAGCCTTTATATGTTTTTGATTGGAGAATTGAGTCCGTTTATATTCAGAGTTATTTTTTACAGGTAAAGATTTACTACTGCCATTTTTTTGCTTGTTTTCTTGTAATTTTATAATTCATATCTTCCTTTCTTATTGTCTTCCATTATGGTTAAGTGATTTTTCTCTGGTAGTATGTTCTAATTCAGTGCTTCTTATTTTTACTGTGTCTTTTATAGATTTTTGCCTTGTGGTTACCATGAGACTTACAAAAAACATTTTAAAAGAGATGACAACTTAGATCACAAAGAAAAGAATAAAAGCAAACAAAGAAGTAACTAAAAAAAAAAACCTCTCTAACTTCACTCTCCCCTCCACATTTTGACATTTTGTTGTCTCAATTTACATATTTTATATTGCTTATTTCTTAACAAGTTGCTATAGTTATTACTGGTCTTGATAGATTTGTCTTTTGACTTTATACTAGAGTTATGAGTGGATTCTGCACCACAATTACAGTATGAGTATTTTGGGTTTGTCTGTGTACTTACTTTTAGAGTAGGTTTTATACCATCCAATGTTTTCTTACTGTATGTTCATGTTTTTTATTCTTTCAGATTGAAGAACTGCCTTTAGCATTTCTTTTAAGATGAATCTGGTGATGGTAAATTCTCTCAGCTTTTGTTTATTTGGGAAAGAATTTATCTCTCCATCATATTTGAAAAATAGCTTTTCTGGATATTTTTCTTTCATTGATCTTAAAATGTCATCCTACTCCCTCTTGTATTGGTTTCCATTGAAAAGTCTGTTCCCAGGAAAACTGAAGCTCCCTTATATGCTACTTGCTTCTTTAGCTGCTATTAGGATCCTCTCTTTGTCCTTGACCTTTGAGAGTTTGATTATTATATTTTTGTAATCTGATTTGGGTCACATTAGTTTGATGCTCTCTAACCTTCCTGTATCTGGATATATGTATCTTTCTCAAGTTTTGGAAAGTTTTCTGCTATTATTTCTTTGAATAAGCTTGCTCTTGCTCAATGCCCTTTTTAAAACAAAGAATTCTTAGTCTTTTCAGGTAGTTTTCTATATTTTTTAGGCAATCTTCATTTATTTTCATTTTTTTTTCTTTTTTCTCCTCTGAGTGTATATTTTCAAATAGCTTATCTTTGAGCTCACAGATTGTTTCCTCTGCTTAATCCATTCAGCTTTTGAGAGCTTCCAATGAATTTTTCAGTTCAGCAAATGTATTTCTCAGTTCCAAGATTTATGTTTGATTTTTTTTTTTTTTGGTCATTTAAATCTCTCTGTTAAATTTCTCTGATAGATTTCTGAGGTTTTCTGTGTTATCTTGGAGATCACTGAGTTTGCTTAAAACTGCTATTTTGAATTCTTGGTCCGAGAGCTTACATATTACCATCTTGTTAGAGTCAGTCACTAATTCCTTGCTTTGTCTGTTTGGAACAGTCACGATTACTTGTTTGCTGTCATTTCTTGTGGATGTACATCTATGTCTTGGCATTGAAGTATTAGTTATTCCAGTCCTCTTTTTCTGGTTTGTTTTGGTTTTTATTGAATATGTTTGCTTAGAGATTGTTTGTAATTTACCTGTTGAATTTTTTCCTGCCAGGCCGCTGCCAAACTAATGTGACCTTGTTTTTGGCACTAGATGGTGCTTTAAGCCCAAGTTTGACTTAGCTCTAGTAAACAATTAGAGCCCTGTGTATCCCAATGGGGGAGGTTCCAAGGGGGATATCCCAGCAGTATGGAAAGGCTGGTTAGGGGTTTGTGTCCAGGGGACCTGTGGAATGTATCTCCTGCAGCATGGTGCTGCTGAATAGCCATTTGGATTTAGCCTCTCTTTTTGCTGAGTTAAAGAGCAGATTCCAGGCTTGAGATAGTGGTCCTGCTTCCCCCTTTGTCTGAGACTGTTCTCAGGGATATTTCTTTTTTTAAGCACTTGTGATGCTTCTTGTGGGTTGAGGCAGGAAGAGATCTGCCACTAGGAAACCCACAATGGTGGAGAAGCTTGTTGTCTACCTCAGTCTCACTTTTTCCATGAATCAGGGGGAAATTTTCCCCATACTTGGTGCCAGGCAGATTGGAGGGAAGGGTGTTATGGATATGGAAGTCTAATTTTTTTACCATCTGCTCAGAGTTTTTTCACTTCTTTGTGTCCCTGGAAACTGTCTCACCCTCATATCTGAGTTCTGGGTTATTGCTGGTGGTAATCTTAGTGCTGTATATATATTTTTTTTGGTTTTTCACTGTCGGGGGTGAAATAAAGATAGCTTGCTTTTATGCTGCCATTTTGGAACCAATAATTCCACGCCCTACTCTAATATGTTTTACATGTAGAAATAAACATACCCAGTGTTCTCTATAAACTCTCTAAAAGAAGTAATGGCTAAAAGTCAAACTTTTGGGAATGGGGAGAAAGATTTTAGAAGTTTTAAATAGTCCATCCATTAGATAATCATTTCTGAATTAATTGGGAGTGGACTCAATATTTGAATAAGATTTTACAGACTGTTATTTTCTATTCAAGAAATAGCTGGCTAGCTTAAAGTGCACAAAAAGCATCACCTTCATCAACTTTCATAGTATTTACCTTTCAGGATAATTTCAGCCTCTGTCCTACTTTCTAATATGAAAATTCACAAATAAACTATAGTTACTACCCATTTTTCTTTTATAAAAGCAGCAATTGGCCCAGTGGTGTGAAGAATTATTTTAAAAGAATGCTGTTTGTGGGAATTGCAATCTTTGATAGTGTTTCAAATGCTGGCTACAGACATAAAATGGAATTTAAAAGCTGTACTTGTTTCACTTCCATTTTTTGTTTGTTTGTTTGTTGGTTAATGTTATTGAACAAGCAGAAAATAAATTTCAAAATCCTGCAAGTATTTTGTAGCTGTTAAAGGGAAACAAGTTTTTAAGAAATACTATTTTTGCATAAAGCAAGACAAGAATTTAAGAAACACGTTGTTGTAAACTTTTCTGTTGAAGCAAACTGCCTGCAAACTTCAAGACATATTTAAGGTGATAAGATCCATGTCTTAATTATAGGAAAATTCATAAGATCTTTAAAAGTGTTTTAAGGAAGCCAAAATATCTTGCAGCTGCATACTGTATCATAATTCTTAATCAGATTGCTAATTTCTTGCTCCTTATAAGGAAATACTCATTATTTGTACCACATTTTTTGTATACCTTTAAAAATCTCACATGCATTCTGCTAAAATCAGTAAGACATTATCATAAGAATAAACTAAAATGCATTTTCATATGTAGGTTAATACTACCATGTAAATACTGATTGTATATCCTTGTTTTATGATAGTAGTCAATGTAATTTGGGAAAATATATACAGGTGTCCATTTTTCTGAATAATTTACAAATGTAACAGAATAGTACAAACCATAAGCCTTTTATTGAGGAAAGATTTAAATTGAAATATATTGCACTCAGATGCAAGTATCAATTAGGGTATTGTAAGCCTGTGTTATATTAACGTGTACACTAAGAAAGTAAAAATTACAGTCTAGGGTGAAATTAATTCTATTACAGGCATTTTATTATTTTTTTTCTAAAGAAAAGAGATTTATTTGGCTCACAGTTTTGCAGGCTGTACAAGAAGCATGGCACCAGCACCTGCATCTGGTGAGGGACTCAAGCTGCTCCCACTTGTGGTGGGAGGGGAAGGAAAGCCAGCATGTGCAGAGATCACATGTGACAGAGGAAGCGAGAGAGAGAGAGAGAGAGAGAGAGAGAAAGAGAGTGAGAGAGAGGGAAGGTGCCAGCTGTTTTTAATAATCAGCTCTCCTGGGAACTAACAGAATGAGAACTCACTCATTACTTCAAGGACAGTAGTAAGCCATTCACGAGGGGTCTGTTCCTATGACCTAAATACTTCCCATTAGGCCGACAGACATCCAAACTATAGCCTCCTGCTATAAAAAGGGTTTGTGGGAGTAGATTCTCTCTCTTCTCCTATTCTGCTAT